>JAODAL010076972.1:0-13436 GCA_025379985.1 Phyllomedusa bahiana | reverse complement strand
ACATATATTTTAGGGGTTTAAAATTCCCCCGTTTTTGAAAAAAGTTAAAAAAATCTGGGGTTTTCTTGGTTTTTCTCTGACGCTTGATATGATAAAAGGCTTAGGAATTTCGCTTTTTACAGGGTGTATTGTGAATTAAGCGGGAATTTTTTAAATTTTTTCTTTTTTCCTTATTATGAAAACCAAAAAAACATATGTTTAAAAAAAAAAAAAGAAAAAAGGAAATTTTTTAAAACTTCCCCAAATTTAAAAACTTTGTTTTCAATATTAAAAAATTTAAAAAAATAAACAAAATTGGGAAATTTTAAAAGGGGAAAAAAAATTTTAAACCCATATTATTTTTTTCTACATTTTGGACAGTATTTGGGGTTTTTTCTTTTCACTAAATTTTTTGTGGGGGAACATTATGAAATTTTTGGTCAAAAAACTCACCTTTTGCCCATAGAAAACCTATGGGCAAAAAAGGGGAGTTTTTAGACCTAAACAGGTTCATACAAGGGGGCCCCTTAGGGGAAAATTGTTTAAATAAATTTTTTTTTTGTAAAAACCCGGGGAAAAATTCAAAAAAAATTGGGAAAAAAAATTAAGGAAAGATCCTAATCCTGCTGGATCCACTTTTGCCCCAAGGGCCCTGCAAGGGGGGCCTGGGGCCAAATTTCAAAGTTTTTGATTCTTAAACCCCAAAAATTTTTTACTTTTTTGCAAAACCTTTACTTTTCCCCCCCTTTTTTACTCACATGGATGTAAAAGGGTTTGGGGTAGGGACCGGGGGGATTTGCCGATTCTTTCTGGGCCTTTTCAGCCCCTTTCCCACATCGGGGTTTGGCTCCTATGATCTCGAAATTCAGCTTCCAGTATTTATAGCCCTTACTTACCTTCCAGTTTGGAAAAAAAAACCAGAAACCCAAAGGGGAAAGCCGCATCTTTTTCCCCAAGGGGTTCTCTTTTTTGGCTTTGCATGTTTTTTCAACAGGAAAAACATGGGGAAAATTTAACGTTCATTAAAAAAAAATAGTCTTTTTCTAATTTTTGGGAAAAATTTTTTTTTCGGGTTTTTTTTTTTGGGGGGGGGTTGGGGGGTTTGCCCCCTGGTTCCTTTCTAAGTTTTTAAAGTTAAAATTTTATTTTTTTATATTGGTAAATTTTTTTTTTTTTTTTTGTCCTTGTAAACAAATTTTCCCAATAAAAGGATTTTTCCATTTTGAAAAACGGGGTGGCGTATTGTAGACGCGCAGTCCTTCCTAACTGTATAGATGCTGCGGGGTTTTTTTGCCCGAGGCATCTACGTATTTAAAAAATCTCTGATCTGTCCCACGCCCGCAAAGGAAACAAATAATTAACAGCCGAAATTACTTTCCTGCTGCAAAGATTTGTGTTGGTCGTTTCCACTCAGGTAACTAGAAGTCGGCTAAAGTTGCCAACACCGGCCCGGCCAGGCATCAGGTTAGAAAGCAGCCAGGTAGAGGTCTTATTTACAGGAATAATAATAGCTGATATTTTGCCTGTCTGAGAATAATGAGCTCAGCTACAATAAGGGTCTACACTGAGTTCTGGGGCCACCAATGGAGTTGATTCTTGGGGTACAACAGTGGAATTGACTCTTTTGGGGCACGCCAGTAAAGTTGATTTTTGGACCCCATCGATGGAGTTGGTTCTTGGGCCCCACCAGTGGAGTTGGTTCTTGGGTCCACTAGTGGAGTTGATTCCTGAGGCCCACCAGTGGAGTTGATTCTTGGGGCTACCAGGGGAGTTAATTCTTGGTGTCCACCAGTAAAATTGATTCTTGGGCCCTACCAGTGGAGATGATTTTTGAGACCCACCAGTGAAGTTGATTCTTGGACCTAACCAGTGCAGTCGGTTCTTGGAGCCCACCAGTGGATTAGATTCTTGGCGCCACCAGTGAAGTTGGTTCTTGGGACCCACCCATGGAGTTGATTCTTGAACCCCACCAGTGTAGCTGATTCTTGAGCCCCACCAGTGGAGTTGATTCTTGGGTCACACCAGTAAAGATTATTCTTGGGGCCCACCAGTGGAGTTGGTTCTTGGGACTCACCAGTGGAATTGACTCTTGGGGCATTCCAGTAAAGTTGATTTTTGGGCCTCATCGATGGAGTTGGTTCCTGGGCCCCACCAGTGGAGTTGGTTCTTGGGCCCCACCAGTGGAGTTGGTTCTTGGGTCCACCAGTGGAGTTGATTCTTGGGGCCCACCAGTGGAGTTGATTCTTGAGGCCCACCAGTGGAGTTGTTTCTGGGGGCTACCAGTGGAGTTTATTATTGGGGTCCATCAGTAAAATTGATTCTTGGGCCCTACCAATGGAGATGGTTTTTTAGGCCCACCAGTGAAGTTGATTCTTGGACCTCACCAGTGTAGTTGGTTCTTGGAACCAACCCATGGAACTGATTCTTGGGGCCCAACAGTGGAGTTGATTCTTAACCCCACCAGTGTAGCTGAATCTTGAGCCCCAACAGTGCAGTTGGAACCCCCAGTTAAGTTGATTCTTGGGCTCCACCAGTAGAGATGATTTTTGGGACACACCAGTGGAGCTAATTCTTCATGGCCCACCAGTGGAATTGATTCTTGCATACTTTCCAACAGTTCCAGAATCCATAGGTTGGCCCGGATGGTCGAATATATGTATTGGGGATCCAGCTAAGGTAAAACTCACAGCTGCAGCCTGAAACTATCAGGGTGGGAAGGTCCTTGAATATTGGGCCTTTCCCACACTAAAAATAACAGCCCACAGCAACCCTAGAAGCAGATCATCACATTAAAGGGTCCCAAAACCCGACCCCTAAATTAACCAGACCCTTAAACCCCTAAATAAATCCACATTTATTAACAGATTTACAAAAATCCTTAAACCCTTTAAATTAATACAGGTCCGAGACCAAAGAGTAATTTCTTCTCATTTTAGATTTACACGATATAGCCTTAAGACTGATATATTTCTCCTGCACTGATACATTGTAACAAACTATCAGGACAGGAGAGAGGTTTGTGTTGATGTAAGTCAGGGTAGTATCTCTGCCTTTGTATGTGAATACAATGGTTTTATACACTGACGGGAAGCAGAGATCTTGTTGAAGATCTTGATAGCAAATGTTCAAGAAGTAAAAAACAAATGAGGATTTTTTATTATTCTTTATTAAAATGTATTTGCATAGGAATCTAATAAAGCCAAATGTGGCCGCCATATTGATTTACACAAACATCCCCCCCCCCACTAATGATAAATATATGATAAAGCAGTTGAATAGACACTAAAGGAGTCTTTTCACCAGAGACTTTCATGGTATAGCGATAGGATATGCCATGAACCTGTGGGACCTGAACCTATTTTGGGAAGGGGTGCCCGGAAGTGTTGGCTCAGAATAGAGACCTGGTTGCACATGTGCACAACTCTTCATTCTGTTCTATGGGATTTCCCAGTACAGGGGAGTGCTGAGTTCTCCATTCTCCTCTGTGGGAGTTCTCAGTACAGGGGAGCGCTGTGTTCTCCATTCTGTTCTATGAGAGTTCCCAGTACAGGGGAGCGCTGTGTTCTCCATTCTGTTCTATGGGAGTTCCCGGTACAGGGGAGCACTGTGTTCTCCATTCTGTTCTATGGGAGATCCCGGTACAGGGGAGCGCTGTGTTCTCCATTCTGTTCTATGGGAGTTCCCAGTACAGGGAAATGGAATGTTCAGAACATAGAACATCTCATTTTAATAAAGAGATGCAGGACTATGAATACGTAATGGATATGGGTGGCACTAGGTTTTGAAGAAGCTGCCATGTTTTTCTAGCCCTGGACATGCCCTTTAAATATTAGGGTTTGCCTACATGCAGTATATGCAATTGCTCTATATCTCAGCAGTGGTCGCCCTACATTATGTTTTAGCTGTAACTAAAAGCGGCTTCCAGAATATTTTTTTGATATGTTTACGGAACACCTCGTCTCGCAACCCATAGATCAGGAGGCTGAGGAACCTTGGCAAGAACATGAAGAGAATGAAGAAGATGATACGCAAGAAAGGAAAAGAGCCTTCAAATTCAACAAATGTGGAGGTCATAGAAGTCATGCATAGCATAAGCTGGACGCCATGGAGCAGGACGGTCTTGCTGGCTTTAGAAGCTGAAGATCCATTCTTTCTTGCCACCAAGAAGACTTTGACGTATGTGACAACCAGGATGACCCCGACCATGGAGAGACTTACAAAGGTGTATACTGCAGCTATGAGTTCTTGAACTGGTGAGATGGTACGTAATGTGCTGCACTTGTACGTTCATGGAGATGTCCTTCTGGATGGCAGAATCAGGGCCAATGTATCGGGCACGTAGGCGAAAAACCAACGAGCCAATGATCCCAATGGGCAATTTACCTGTGTTTGGACACTGCAGATTTCGTTATTCTAAGCGGAAGACGATGGCTACATAGCGTTCCAAGGACATGAGGGCCCAGGTTGTAGGGGGTGACCACAAAGGAAGTGGATATCCCGGCCAATAAAGTATAGCAAATCAAGAAGGGAAAATACAAGAGATACAGGGAGCAGACCATCAGCAGAAGACACAATAGCACAAAATCCCGTATCATGATGAGCATATGAGCAAACAGTATATAACGGGAGTTGTCCCGGACTGCTCGGCGAAGAAAATAGACGCTCAGTAAATTTTCATGAAGTATAAGAAAGGGGAAAAGCCAATGATCACCAGAATCACCAGTGAGGTCCTCCCCAATCTTAATGGTCATCTCACTGAAAATGGACAACTGGGTGGCGTTGCTTTCGAGGAAGGTGGAAATCAACATTGATGATGAAATGTCCTTTAAATTTTGAAGAGAATGATAAATCATTAGTTACCTTAAGACATAGAAAAGTACTGTACATAAATAATACACCGTATAATAAACCATATATGTTAATAGTATCACCATATATGGAAAAAATACCACCATATACATAAATAATACCACCATATACCGTATATGTAAATAATATCACCATATACCGTATATGTAAATATTATCACCATATACGGTATATGTAAAAAATACCACCGTATACATAAATAATACCACCATACACCATATATGTAAATAATATCACCATATACCATATATGTAAAGCATAACACCACATACAGCATACCATGTAGGTAAATATCACCATGTACTAAATATGTGTATAAATAAATACTGTATAATTAATTAATACTATCATAAACTGTATATGTAAATAATATCACCATATACGTAAAAAAATACCACCCTGTACATAAATAATACTACCATATACTGTATATTTAAAACATACCACCATATAACGTATACATAAATAATACAACCATATACTGTATATGTAAAATACCACCATATACATAAATAATATCACCATATATAGTACACATAAATAATACTACCATATAGCCAAATAATACTATCATATAATATATATATTGTACGGCCACAGCTGGAAAAGTCTGCAATGGCGTATATATCCCAGCCAGGTTCTGGACATATGTCTGAAAAGTCCAATACATATGCCACCAAGGTAAGGAGCCTCGGTGGAGTGAAAGGCCAACATCTAATATATGTCAGCAGTACAGACTGTCTACATATGTTTAGCATATGTAAGTATGGCTTACAGCCATTCCTGGGTCGGCCTTTCATCGGGAGTAAGCATAGAGCAGGGTGGGTGCTTACTCCCCATGGGCCACTCCAGGATTTCGCCTGGTTTTTTTAAGGTCAGCAGGTAGCTGACTGGGCGTCGGCTGTATCTCCAGTCTACCATTCAGGCTGCAGACGTTCACACTGGAGGAAGCCAGTGTCTTCTAGGCCATCACACAAGGTGCTAGTGAGGGAACTGCACCTCTGTACAGTGAGTGCTCAGACGAGCAGGAGTTTGGTTTGTCTATTTGTTTTTGCTGTGCATGCATTGTCATACGTTTTTTGTTCTGTTTGTACAATAAACCCACGGACCAAGGACCGTTGATACCTGCCTCTGTCTCATGCCTGAAGGGCTTATGCTGTGGTCCCAGAGCTGTGCAAGCTCACATATGGTGGAGGATGCGGGCATTTTAAAGAGATGTGTCTCTTAAAGAGACAGGCAGTGAAAGTGGTTCCAATATATGTCCTGGATTAAAGCGGCAACTGTACATCCCGCGGAGACACCCAAAATGGACGAGCTGGTGAAGCAATTGATCCAGGCCAACACCAACCTCCAGCTGATGGAGGCAAGCCAGCAGAAGGCCCACGAGGAGACCGTACGGGCCCCAAGCGGGAACCATCGCCTGTTGATCCAGATGCACCAAGGGGAATGAAAGAGCAGCAAACCAAATGGAACCAGGCTCTACAGCAGTAGTCGTGTTACGGATTGTGGTATGGATCCTCTGGACACCCAACATCAAAAGCCCGGCAAAGGGATAAGTGGCCCTTTCCCCAGCCCCAGCGGGATGACGCTGGGGGTTTTGGTCTAAGTATTGGTCCGGGGTTTTCCACCAGAGGGCCCGGCGCAAAGGCGGGAATGGGCCCCGGGCTGTCGGGGGGGGAAATCTACATAAACCAAAAAGGGTTTTGGCCCTATCCAATCGGGGACGTGGACTTAATGCCTTGGGCTAGGGTGGCGGGCCAGCGGTTGTGTTGCACCTGGGGCACAAAACGGGGATGAGGACCAGGGGCGGGGTGCCGGGCCGAGGGGGTGGGGCAGGGGCACCCGGGGGGACCGACGGGGGTCACCCCATAAACCCTTTTGGCCTCCCCCTCTTTCTGGCCCGCAAAAACTTAGACAAAAAAGCCCTATCCAGGATGTTTCCCCCGGGCTCCCACGACCTTTCTTCTGGCCCAAACCCCCTTTCCCAGCCCACCAAAAAAATCGTCTCCCCCTAAAAGTTTAGTGGCCAAAATCTCTTTGACGGCAAAAAATTGGTGGAATCAGCTCGGGAGACGAGGGCACCACAGCCCGGGGAGAAGCGGTTATGGGTGCCCGGCTTCAGTAGGGAGACATGGAAGGAGTTTGGGATAGCATGGTGGGAAAGGGAAGACGGGCTTGTAGGCCACAGGATTAATGCGCCTCAGGACTTCAAAAGGGACTAAAAAGCGGTGACCCAGCTTATAGCTGGGGATTTTAAACTGATATTTTTGCAGACACCCATATTTTTATCCCCCGGGACAAAGGAAGGAGGGGGTCTTCTTTTCTTGTCGCTTGGGTCTTCTTTACGGGCAGAGGCCCTTTGAAGCAGGGACTGGCGCGTCTCCCTCCAGACAGTGGATAGGTCACGGACCGGGAACTGTCCACAGCAGGACATGGAAGAGGCAGAGGGCAGTGGAAGGGGTGGGGGGGTATGCCGACCGAAGACAATGGAAAAGGGAGATGCCCCAGGGGAAATCAGGAGTCCAGGGATTTATACGAAAATTTCCCGCCCAAGGTGTAGACTGGACCAATCATCTTGCTTGGCAGAAGTGAAGTGGCGGAGATAAGTCCCTAGGAAACTGATTCACCCTCTCTACTTGCCCATTGGATTGGGGGTTTGGTACGCAGAGGAGAAGTCCAGTTCCACTTGCAGAAGCGAGCAGAGGCCTCCCAAAATCTCGGGGAGAACTGGACTCCCCGGTCCGAAACTATGTGTAAGGGAAAGTCCATGCAAACGGAAGATGTGTTTAAAAAAATTTGTTGGCGAGCCGAGGGCAGGAGGAAAGGCCAGGCAAGGGAAACAAAATGACCCATTTTGGAAAAAAAAAACGGTCAGGGGACCATCCGATGACCGTATTTCCTTCAGAGGGCGGTAAGTCAGTTATGAAGTCCATGGCAATATGGCCCCAAGGACAGTGGCACATGGCAGAGGTTGGAGTAGTCCCCCCAGGTTTACGAGGTGACTTGTTGCGGGCACAGGTGGTGAAAGGCCTCCAAAAAATCCTTTATTTCTTTAGCGACACCAGGCCCCCGTAGAATGGGAATCGGGCGAACAAGCCCATTCGTCCCCCAGGGTGTCCAGCTATGCGGGAACAGTGACCCATTTCGGGGACCCTCAACCGGAGCGCAGGCGCACATACATCTCCCTGGGGTACCCTTGGAGGTTAGTGGGAGCCCAGATATCAGACGTTTGGGGGTACGATATGTTGTGGAGCCACCTCTTCCCCCCCACAAAATTTTGGAGGCACGGGGAAAGAGCATCGGCCTTGAGGTTCTTTTCTGCCGGTCGGAAGTGGTAATGTATTTTAAAACGGCAAAGAACAGAGACCATCTCGCTTGACGAGGGTTAAAACGTTGCGCTGTCTGGAGATAGAGGAGATTTTTGTGGTCAGTGAAGATATTCACGGGGAAACAGCACCTCCAGGAGGTGGCGCCATTCTTCTAGGGCAAGTTTAATGGCTAAAAGTTCCTGATCCCCAATGGTATAGTTCCTCTCTGCCGGTGAGAAGGTCCTGGAAAAAGAAACCCACAGGTCTGAGTCTTGCCCTTGGGCCCCTTTTGGGGTGAGCACCGGATCCAGCCCTATGGAAGGGCGTCGACTTCTAGAAAAAAAGGGGGTTTCTCGGTATTGGCCGGGATAACACCGGTGCGGAGGCGAATGCTGCCTTCAACTTGGAAAAGGCTTCTTCGGCGGCCGGAGGGCCACAGTTTCGGTTGGCATGCTTTTTAGTAGAGCCACAATTGGGGGTACCAACGTCGAAAAATGCGGAATAAATTGCCGGTAGTAATTTCCAAAGCCCAAGAAGCATTGTATGGCCCGCAGGCCAACAGGTCGAGGCCACTGTAGGACGGCAGGAGTTTAGTGGGTTTCCATCGCAGACCCTTATCAGAGATTATGTATCCAAGGAACGGGAGGCTGGTCTGGTGAAATAGGACTTTTCCAGTTTAGGTAAAGATGGTTCTCGCGCGGCGTTTCAGGCCCTGGCGCACATGCGACTGGTGGGATCCCAGATCGGATGAGAATACCAGGTTGGCATCCACGTACACCACTACACAGACTTATAGGCGGTCTCTGAAAATGTCATTGACAATTCCTGGAAGACGGCCGAGAAGGTTGCATAAACGAAGGGCATCACCAGATACTCAAAGTGCCCATCACGAGTTTGGAAGGCCGTTCTTCCCCGTCCCCCCTTCCGGATCGGGAGGTTTTTGCCCCGAAGTACAATTTGGAGAGCCTTGGCTCCCGGAGAGGGAAGGTTCCGTTTTTAAGGGGAGAGGGTTACCGATCTTGGGTGTCTTTTGACGCACGGTGTCATTGCACGGCCGGGGGGGGTGCCTTTTCTTCACAAAAAACCGGCCCGCCGGAGAAGTAGAGGCGGTGAAAACCCTCGAGCTTGTAGGCCCTCACCGAGGTTTTGGGCGGGAGAGCCGGTGCCCCCCGGGGGGTATCGGGGGGGTTAGGGACAATCCCAAAGGCGATGGAAAAGGAGGAAGGGGGGGCGGCGGGCTTCGGCAGGAATAGGGAAAAACATCGGAAAGTCCCGGGAAAGGTTCGGTAAGCCTGGAATGGCATAAACCTCCAAAGCCCCAACCCGGGCGGGGGCGGAAAAACACAACTGGATCCGGGCCCGGCAAAGGCCAATTTCCACACTGCTTTAAAATTCCAGCGCGTGCGGCGCGTAGCCAGGGAGGGGCCCCATGCGCCGAGGGCGGGGTAACAGAAGCGTACCCTTCCCGGAAGCGGGGCCAGGAACGAGCCGGGTAGGGGAGGAGTCCATTAATGCCCCCACGGCCCCGGAGGAGGGAAAGTTTGGCCAGGGGCGGGCCCCGGAGACGGTAACCTTGGTTGAGAGGACGAACTTGGGGCCCCCAGGGTCGAAGACCCAAAAGGGATCCCCCCCGCAAAACCCCCCATCCGGATATCCAGTGAAAAGCCCCGAAAACTGGAAAGGATCAGAAAGAAAGTGACCCCGGCTGGGCTTAATTTTTGGGAAGGTTATTCCTAGGGGGGAAACCTTAAGCTCCCTAGAGTGGTGCCGGTTTTCCACGGACCCGGGTTTGGCCCGAAGAAGGTGCGGGGCATCAAACCCCTAAAAGGGAAGGGGGGGTTCCCCGGGGCCCCCCCCGGGGGGCCCCCCAGTTAAGAAGAACCCCCAAACTTCCTTTTCTACGCCGTCGGGCAAGCTCTTGTTTGGGGGACAGGCGGGTACTGTCCTTGCATGGCCTCTTCCAAGGTGGCTGGGAAGGAAGGCAGTGGGGGACACGTGGAAACACTGGCGCAAGACGGGGTAGCCGAAGGGTTTGAGCTGGTTCGCGTCCTGGCGGAGCTCTTCCCTTCTCCGAGAAACGGATGTTATGCGGGTTGCCCGGTGGATGAGCTCACTTAAAAGGGCGTCGGAGGGGTCCCGGGTGGCGAGGGCATCCTTAATCTGGCCGGAGGGCCCTTCTTGAATGTTTGGGGCACAACGCTGCAATCGTTCCAAGCCAATTCAGAGGTAAGGGGCGAAATTGCACGGGGTAGTCGCCAACGGAGGAGTTCCCCTGCTGTAGATTTAACAAAGCGGTTTCAGCAGACGAGGCGCGGGCAGGCTCCTCGAAGACTCTGCGGAACTCCTGCAAGAATGTCGCCAGATCAGCTGTGATAGGATCGCCTCGGTCCCAAAGTGGAGTCGCCCAGGCCAGGGCTTTTTCCCCCAGAGGAGACTGACCACGAAGGCCACCCTTTGGGGCCTTTCGGACGGGAAAATGACCAGCCATAAGTTCCAGTGGAGGGCACACTGGGTGATGAACCCTCTGCAGGCCTTTTGAGTCCCGTCAAACTTCGTCGGCACGGACAAGGGAGTTAGGAACGGCGGATGTCCCCGGAAGACTGCTGCTGCTTGAGCCACGGCGGGCCGATTGTTGCTCCCGAGTGGCCAGGAGCTGCTGCATCATAGTAGTCAGTTGGTTCAGCTGTTGCGCTTGCTGCGCGATCTGCTTAGATTGCTGAGCCACGATGGTAGTGAGGTCGGAGACGCTTGGTAGAGGCACCTTGGCGGGATCCATGGCCAAATCGAACTGTTTCGGGTGTGGTAGTGGATTTCTTGGACCACCACAAGCAATGGGATAAGCCACGCCCAGGGAGCGGAGTCTAAGTAGGTCCCGGTTTTCACCAGAGCCCGCCGCAAGCGGGATGGACTTGCTGCGGCGGATTACTACCAGGTCGCTACCCTGACGTGACTTGCTTGCGGTGGGAGCGAGGTGTTGTGCCGTTAAAAATCGTAAAGCAGGCTCGTAGTGGGGACATGCAGAAGGTCAGGACAGGCGGGGAATGGTTCTGGTCAAGGATGGAGGCAGAAGGTAGGTAACAGTGAACGGAAACAAGACACTTTAGGAACGCTTCCTCTCAAGGCACAGGGCATTTCGATTCGCAAAGGTTTCTGGGGAAGAGGCAGGGCTTAAATAGAGTCCGTGCCCGGTAAGACCAATCACCGGCGCACTGTCCCTTTAAATTTCCCGGCAGTGCCACGCGCACGCGCTAGAGGGCGCGCGTGCACCCGGCCGCAGCAGGAAGTGCTGCGGCGTTACGGGTGTGCCTGCGACCCGACACGGGGGTCGCAGGGGCACCCGTAACATCCAGGTCTTGACCACAAGGCCAGAGGGGGCAGCAGGGGGGCAGTTCGCGCCCCGGCAAGCGGTGCTACAAGTCCTGCGTAAGATGACCCAAGATGATGACGTGGAAGCGTATCTCGGCAGGAGTTTGGTTTGTCCATTTGTTTTTTCTGTGTGTGTTGCCATACGTTTTTTGTTCTGTTTGTACAATAAACCCACAGACCAAGGAACCGTTTGTACTGATTTCCTGCCTCTGTTCTATGTCTGAAGGACTTATTTCTGTAATCCCAGAGCTGTGCAAGCTCAATATGTCATTACCTTTTTAAAATTAATTTTATATTTATATTTATATGTTTACTATATATATATATGTTATATATATATATATATATATAACATACCAAAATATACCGTATACATAAATAATACTACCATGTATTGTATATGTAAATATTATCACCATATACCATATACATAAATAATACCACCATATATTGTACACATAAATAATACCACCATATACTATATATGTAAATATCACCATATACTAAATATGTGAATAATATCACTAAATATTGTATCCATAAATAATACCACCATAAACCATATGCATAAATATTACCACCGTATACCATATATGGAAAAAAAATACCATCAAACACCATACACATTAATAATACCACCATATACTGTACACATAAATAATGTCACTATATACCGTACATAAATAATACCAACATATACCATAAGTAAATATCACCATATAAAAAATTGGAAATAATATCACCAAATACTTTATACATAAATATTACCACTATATATACAGAAATAACACCACCATATACTGTATACATATATAATATATATGCCATGTGATTGAGGGGAGCTAAACAGTTATCATGGCAACAAGGAGCCTAAGGAAACCAGGCTTAATATCTTACTACTCCTATTACACTCCTATCTGTAAAATCACAATAGACTTAGATACATACATTAGTATTGCAGTGTATTGTCTTACAGAGGCTAAGAAAACTAAAAATAAAACATTTGAAAATAAACAAAAAACTAATGCACAGACCCCTTACAGCTCTAATAACTACTTGGTGACATCCACCATGTATGTACAGGAGCTGAGCCTGCGTCATGTAGATGCATATGTCAATAGGGACCACTCAATCCTACGTCCATCACACTATGTGATCATGGAATGCTGAACAGTTGTCATGGCTGCTAGGGGTCTTATGAAGCCAACCCTGCCATCTTACTACTCCTATTAAAACTCCTATCTGTAAAATTACAATACACTGTGATATATAAACAAGTATTGCAGTGTATTGTACAAGTGTTCACATGTTTAAGGCTCCTAGAGAAGCTAAAAAAAACCTTAAAAAACATTTAAAAACAAAAACAACATAATGATTGGAACCCTTACATTTTTATTAACTATTTGGTGACATCCACCATGTGTGTGCAGGAGTTTAGCGTCCTTTAAAAAAATGCATATATCAAAGATGATAGGGACCAGTCAGTCTAAGGGTCTAGACAGCTCCCAGCTATCTCTGTCATGCTATGTGATAATGGGGTGCTGAACAGTTGTAATGGCTGTCAGGGGTCTTATGCAGTCAGCCCTGCCATCTTAGTACTGCTTTAACTCTCCTATCTGTAAAATCACAATACACTGAGATACATACATTAGCATTGCAGTGTATTGTAGAAGTGATCCCATGGTTAAGGGTCCTATAAAGGCTAAAAAAGCTAAAAAAAGGCTGGTTGCAGCCAGGATCAGCAATAACTCCAATCCAGGTCGTTCAACTCCTCAGATGTCAAAGTTAACAGGGACCACTCGATCTAAGGATTTAAACAGCTTTCAGCTACCTCCTTCACATTACGTGATCTTATGGTGCTGAATGTTGTCTAGTGGCAGGGGGGTTTTTGAAGCCAAGCCCACCCCAAATTTT
>JAODAL010076971.1:0-13437 GCA_025379985.1 Phyllomedusa bahiana | reverse complement strand
AAAATTCCCAAAAAATTCCCCGCCAATTTGTCTATGCTCTAGAAATGTGTTGTTTGTTAAGCTTTTAACTTATTAAAAATTTATAAAACTTTCACTTTGGTCAAATTGCACAAATTTCTAAACGGGGAAAAAACCCCGAAACGACGGGAATTTACGCTAATTACTGCTATAACGGGACTTGCAATTTAAAGCTATATATATTTTTCCAATTCCTGTGTTGGATAATATATGACTACTATGTCTACTTTTGAGGAGATAGCAAAATTACGGACCCTCGGCAGAGATGTTTTATTTCACGATACAGAGAAAACTGACAATTTCTTAAACAAGCTGAAATGGCGGGTCGGATGGAAAAAGGTTGGTGAAATTGCACCTGTGGACTATCCCAACGATTAGAGCAACTTAGAAAGAAAGAGGTGAACTTAACCCTTCACGCATCAACTCTAGCAGAGTAATGTTCAAGGTATCGAGAATACCACGAGGACTGAGAAGCCTCTTCAACCCATATTACTTCCAGATGAGGTAAATAATCGTGAACGTGGTATTGCTATTGCCAATAGAATATTCCATGGACCTAATGTTTTCTGACTCTGCAACACTTGCAAAAAATAATTGACCAAATAAAAGCTGAAATTATAAAAGTAGAAGAAGCTTATAAACTACAATCTCATTGGAACAATTCAGCATTGCTTAACAGGAATTAGTCAAAAAAATATGGATTTCTTGAGAAAACAATTGCTACAGAACAAGTTAAAAACGTTCGAGAGGGATACTAAAGACTATATGTTCAATCGTGTATATACCTGAGCAGATGGCAGGTCACAACTACGTATAGGTCTAATGTGAACAGACCGCGTAGAGGCAATATGGAAAATACTACCTTAGAAGATAATTCTTCCATTGAAAGAAATGAACAAAAATGTACTCAAAAGAAATCTAAAAATAAAAAAAGGTTTTAGGAGAAATGAGTACCTTTGGGAAAATCTGGGAGCTGGCGGCAACAATGGAACTACTCCAGGAGATGCAGGCAGACAGTTACGTCCAATAGATTAGAGAGTAAACCGCAACAGGAACAAAAAAAAGATCTAGTGAACTTGGCCATTAATATTTCTTCTAAAACACTAACGCATGCCCCGAATGCGGTGGTTAACAAAGGACTTAATTTTGTGCCGGTTTTAAGGAATTACAATTTTTTGATTTTTTTTGTGGATTTTACCGGCATGTATCGCAATATACGTATTAAAATGTTCTGGGCATTCACAAAACAAAGGGGGTAATTCATTAGTGAGAAAATATAATCATAATAAGATCTATAAGAAAAGCACTTTTGATCCAGAGGGAAAATTGTCCAGCTTTAGAAGTGTTCAAACAGTCAGTATTAAGAGAAATTTTAAAAAGGGGTGGAACAGAATAAAAAACCCATCAAATCCAATGTGAACAGGAGGAAAGGGGAAAATTTACAAGTTTGAAATCGGACCCAAATATAATTATAAAAAAGGCAGACAAGGGTGGGGGCACTGTCATATTGGATAAATCCAAATATTTAGAAGAAGCTAAAAATCAATTAGAGGATAAAAATGTATATTGTAAGCTGAGTGGAGATCCCACCAATGAATTCAAAAAAGATATTGAAATCATTATTGAGGAGGCTTATGTTGAAGGCCTCATTACTCTATATGAGAAAAATGCTTTGATTAATAAGACTCCCAGGGTACCCATACTATGCTTAGTACCCAAGGTACATAAATCCATGCAATCACCTCCAGGCCGACCTTTCGTGTCTGGCGTGAATTCCATCTTTGAACGCGATTGCCAACTACATTGATGGTTTCCTACAGAACTTGTAAATCTGACCCTCACCAGCCCTTAAAGATACAGGCCAATTTTTACAATATATTGCGGCATCGATCATACAGATGTCACATTTATGTGTACATTTGATATTAAATCATTATTTACTAACATTCCCATTAAGAAAGTATTGATAGCAGTCAGGGAGAGACATTAGGAAGAAGCTGCACAATTAAGTAATCGAACATTGCGTTTATCAGTCTTTAATTGGACATAGTCTGTTAAAGAAAAAATTAATTCAAGATTCGTCAATTGCGTTTTTATCTCAGCTACATGGGACCCGTGGGTCCCCATTGGGCTTCCAAGTTTTGCCAGTGGTATTCATGTGCAGTGTTGAGAAGAAATATATTTTGTCTCAGATATTCCAAATATATTCGGGGCCTGGTACAGGTATGTCGATGATTGTGTTCGTCCTCTGGACTGGGCACCAGAGACAGAACTTGTGGAGTTTTCCAAATATTATTAATACATAACATCACCCAACTCATTGAGTTTACTATGACAAAGGGAAACCCAAACTATACACTACTTAATGTACAGGTTACAAAAAAATGATCAAGGCTTCATAACAACTATTATTACAAAAACAATCAGATCGTAAATTGTATTACATCGTTGAAGAGGGGCTTCCATGCTCCCCATGATTTTTATGGCATTCCTAAAAGGAATTCACATGACTCGTCGCATATGCTCTAATGATGAATTGTATATTGAACAATCAGAGGCATAGGATAACACATAAATTTTGAACAATGAGGCTATGAGAAAGAGAAGTTATTGGAAATAGGAACAAATTTGTTGCAAAAGAAGAGAGAAGATTTTTACAAAAAAAGTGAGGGAAAAAAATTGGCAGGATAAAGTTTGTACTTATATCTGATAAGATAGACATGCCCAGTATTAATAAAAAAAAAAACTATCAATAAATATTAGGGTATACTCAATGGGGATACACAGTATGGTGATTATTTAGAGGACAGACCCATGATTGTTTTACCGTAAGGGACATACTTTGGGCTATTTAGTACACACTGACCTACACAAAAGAGAGACTAAACAACAAATACTACAAACAACAAAGAATGGCACATATGCCTGTTTAAATTGTCAAAATTGCAGTAGTATTATAAAAGGGTACCACCATAAATCATCCTTCCCAAGTACACTTATTCCAATATGAGGAGTTTTTACCTGTAATAGTAGCTCAGTGGTGTAATCCTAATAAAGATGCGGTCCCCTGCGGCAAACCATATGTCGGACAAACCAGCAGGAACAGTATAAATACGGCATAAATGACATAGGTCGCGGATCAGTGTGATAAACAAAGACGAGATAAAATGAGAATTTCTAAGGCAATTGATAAAGATAAAAAATATAATGAGGAAAGTACGTCGCTAGGCATTTTTCTATGAGCAAAACATAAATGTATCGGAGTTAAGGTGGTGTGTCTTGAGAATTTAGATGCATGGTGCAAAAGCAGATAAATACCTATTTATTAAAAAGAGAGAGTTATGGATATCACCTTAGACCTCTATATCCACGAGGGCTTGAATGAAAATATTAATATGAAAAGTGTTTTTTTATAATTGTATTCGTTTAAAATGTATGTACCAGTTCTCAACGGCGGATAGTAATAAAAGGATCAGTTACATCTCACTGCGCATTGCTTGATAAAGAAGTCGTATCTTTGAAACTCTGTTGCAACGGATGTGCGGATGTCCCAGGCGTCCAGCCTACTCCTCCTTCCTACTTTATGCGGTTTTTGAAAGTCATGCTACATTGAAGACTCCCGATAAGTATTTACCGCCAATTGTCTATGCTCTAGCAATGTGTTGCTTGTTAACTTAACATTATTAAAATTTATAAAACTTTCAGCTTTGGTCATATTGTTACAAATGTTCTATGACGGATGGTAAAACCCGTAACGGACTGTAAGCTTAGGCGGCAACTTATACTGCATATAACAGACTTTGCATTTAAAGCTAAATCTCTGAGACAACTTTTTGTATCCTTCCCCTGAAAAACTAAGTTGAACAATCTTGTTCAGATAAATTAGAGTGTTTTGAGGAACCCATGATGCCACTCTTCACAGGAAATTCCCAAATAGGAAGAACAACTTGCAATTGAGGCCACCTAAATACATTTTCTCATCATTGGATACACCTGGCTATGAAGTTCAAAGCTCATGAGGTTAAAAAAACCAATGTTGTGCTTCAGAAAGAGATACAAGTAAGTAGGACTACTTCAAATCCAATAAAATGTAAGGGTACCCAAATTTCTTGCACCAGTCAAAATTTGGTTTAATGCATATTGCACATTTTGGTGTTAGTACAATAAACCGTCATGTTCAACAGAACATATTACTGTGTTCATCAGTTTTTAGATATTTAAATTGAAATGCTGTTGCAAACACCCAAATTATTAAGAACGAAAAATGATTTAAGATTAATAGGGGTGCGCAAACTTTCATATGACTGTAAAATGTAATAAACATTTATACAATTTGATACTTCTGTATTTTATTTTGGATAATTCTATCCATCTCAATGTTAAAATTTAACCTACCTTTAAAAAGTATAGACTGTTCATTGTCTTTGTCAGCTGGGCAAACTTACACAATCAGCAAGGGATCAAAATAATTATTTCCTCACTGTACCTATCTACTAAGGGGTTCTTAGATATCTAATGTACTTATTGAGGGTTCCCTATAGACTTCCTACCTCACCGGGGGATGTCTATACTACCTACCAGATTACCCTATGTTTACCAACCAAACAAATGGGGGGTGCTATATGCCTTTCTACCTACTGGAGGTGCCCTATATGCCTACCCACCTACTATGGGGCTATATACCTTACCCTTCTGAGCAGGTCCCTATATACTGTATCTACCTACCTACTGTAATGTCTGTCTGTCTGTTAATTATACCCTCTACATTGTAAAGTGCCTGCGGAATTTGTTGGCGCTATAATAAATAAAGATTATTATTAATTATTACTTATTAGGGGCCAATGTACCTATCTATCTATTGGGGGACTATATATCTGGAGGGATAAATGCCTACTACATAATTAGGGGCCTATATGCCTGAGTACCTACTGATTGACCTATAATCTACCTAACAACTAAGAGAACCTTTATACTCCAACCTGATTTGGAGATCTCTATAAACCTAGCTACTGGGGGATTTAATACTTAACAATCTACTGGGACCCCTATATACATACCTACCTACTTAAGGTGTGGGGCCTTTATATCTACCTTACCTACTGGGGGGGCCTATATGCCTACTTATCTACTGGGGGACGTGTATACTTGCCTATCTACTTAATGGGGGGGCCTTTATACCAGTCTTCTTTGTGGGGGCTTATGTATCTACCTACCTAATTAATAAGGAGCGTTTATACCAACCTACTTACTGAGTGGTTTACATACCTTCCTACTTATTGGTGGGTTATATACCTTACTACCTAATGGAGGAAGGCCTATTTACCTTCCTACCTATCTACTAGGGTTCCCCTGCTAAATATATTCCAGGTAGTATTGTGGCTATTATTGCCTCCAACTGGGATTGGATAATTTTCCAGTTAATTGAACTGTAAGTATGGCTTGACATTTGTGCTTCTAAATAATGTCCCATTTTTATGTGATTTTTTTCTGCTCAAATTCATGACATCAAAACTGGCCATGCCTCTAGCCAAATCCAAACATGACACCACATAAGGCCATGCCTCTAGCAAAACGTAAGCACACCCATGTCATCACGCTGCCTATGTTGGAAATACCTTTTGACGACTTGTAGGCAGCCTACAAAACTAATTGGCAATGCAGGGAGCCAACATATTCCTGCTCCACCATGGTTCTTACTTGTTTGTAGATCCTGAGAACACACAGTTAAAAAAAAACAGTGCCGACCCAGGTATCCAGGCACATGTCCTGGATTTGCAGGACATGTATTCACTACTTGGAGCGCCTATGCTTGTGGGGCCCCCAGGCAACTGAATAACATGCCCAAGGGAAAAGATGGCCCTGGTGAAGAGAGCTGACAAAGGGGCAAGGACAAAGGATGGTCGGCTAAGATGGCTAATTTCCCGAAATGCGTCTTCCGTTCACTTCGCTGAATTCTCGGCAAAAAAAAAACTACGTTCCAAATTACTTCGGACGAATCACGTTAAAAAAGATGAGCTATTTTCCATGAAGCACAGAGCCTGCAGAGTGCTGTAAACATTTTTGTTTTTTTGCCATGCTTAATTATGCAGAGGGATCCTTTGGTTTTGGTCTTCATACAATGTTCGTTTAGTATGACGCACATGACTGCCGCCAGCTCTAGAATCGCTTCACTATAAATTCCTGGGCACTTAAGAGGGCAAAACTGAGACCAAAAAAACTGAAGCGGGAAATGTTGCCTGATCAGTCAAGCCAAAGAAACTGGAAAAAAACAAGATGTAGAGCTCAAGTTGCAACATTAGTGACAGAGTGTGGAGGTGACGGGCGGCAGCCACAGCAGCATGAGGTCAGACAGGGGCAGCAATGACATTCCTGGAGGTGAAAAACAGAATTGGCCACAGAGTGGCACAATGACTACAGTTTAAAGGTCACGAGCAGCAGCAGCAATGAGGTCAGACAGTGGCACAATGACAGAGTGTGTAGGTCACCGAAGCCAGCAGCCACAGCAGCACATGGAGTCAGACATGGCACAATGACACAGTGTGGTTAGTTCATGGCAGCAGCCACAGCAGCATGCAAAGAGTCAGACAGTGGCCAATGAACAAAGTGTGTAGTCACGGCAGCAGCCACAGCAAGAACCATGGAAGTCAGACAGTGCACAATGACACAGTGTATAGGACACGGCAGCAGGCACAAGCAGGCAGCAATAGGTCCGACAGTGCACAATGACACAATGTGTAGGTCACGGGCACCAGCAGCCACAGCAGCATCACACGAGTCATACAGTGCATAAAAACAAAGACAGAGTGGTGGAGGTCACAGGCAGCAATACCACACAGCAGCATGAGGTACAGGCAGTGGCACAATGACATTACTGGAGGTGGCAAAAAAAAGGAGTAGGCCACAGAGTGGGACAATGACACAGTGTGGAGGTCACGGCAGCAGCCACAGCAGCAGCATTAGGTCAGGCAGTGGCACAATGACATCTGGAGGTGAGCCAAAAACAGAGTAGGCCACAGATGTTACAATGACACAGTGTGTAGGTCCACGGGCAGCAGTCACCCCCCCCACCCCCCACAGCAGCAGCATGAGGTCAGGTCAGTGGCACAATGAAGTAGTGTGGAGGTCATCGTTGGCAACAGCCACAGCAGCAGCTGAGGTTCAGGCAGTTGCACAATGACATTGTGGAGGTGGCAAAAACCGGAGTGAGGCCATAGATTGACAAATGACACAGTGTGGTAGGATCACGGCCAGCAGCCACAGCACAGCATTGAGGTCAGACAGAAGCACAATGACAAGGTGTAGGGTCACGGTGCCGCCACAGCAGCAGCATGAGGCCCAGACAGTGGCACAATGAACACAGTGTCTAGGTCACTGGCAGCAGCCAGAGCACAGCATGAGGTCAACAGTGGCACAATGAACAGAGTTTGGAGTGTCACGTCAGCATCCCACATGCAGCATCATGAGGTCCAGCATGGCACAATGACATTCTGGTGGTGAAAAAACTAGTAGGGGCCACAGAGTGGACAATGACTCAGTGTTTAGTTCACGGCAGCAGCCCCACAGCAGCAGCATGTCAGACGTGGCACAATGACAACATTGTGGAGGTCACGTGCAGCAGCCACAACAGCAGCATGAGGTTCAGGCAGTGGCACTTTGATATTTTGGAGTGGCAAAAACTGGAGTAGGCACCGAGAGTGGGACAAAGACACAGTGTGGGAGGTCACGGGCAGCAGCCGTCAGCATCAGCATGAGGTCAGACAGTGCACAATACACAGGTGTGTATGTCACGGCAGCAAGCCACAGCAGCAGCAATGAGTTCAGACAGTGGCATCAATGACACAGTTGTGAGGTCACGGCACAGGCACAGCAGCAGCAGCAGCTAACACAGTGGCCCAATGACATTCTGGAGTGGCAAAAACAGGAATAGGCCACAGAGTGGCCACAATGACACAGTGTCTAGGTCACGCAGCAGCCACATCAGCAGCATGTGGAGTCAGAAAGTGGCACAATCACATCTGGAAGGTGGCAAAAACAGAGTAGGAGCCACAGAGTGGCACAATGACAGAGAGTGGAGGTGACGGCAGAAGGACAACAGCATGAGTCCAGAGAGTGGCACAATTACACAGTGTGGGAGGTCACTGGCAGCACAAGCCACAGCAGCAGCATGAAGGTCAACAGGGGCACCAATGACAGATTGTGGAAGTGGGTGGCAATACCATCCCCTGGGTTAAAGATATTTTGGCAGATGGAAAACTGCAGAGCAGATGTGTGGCTCAGGCGGGTGGCGGCATCAGAATAGTGGCTGAAGGCCAGGTAGTTTGAACCCTGACTCATTCTCACAGTTTGGGTGAGTGCGTCATGGCTGATGTAGTCTGACGCCTAAGGCATTGGTGTGTTGGAAATCCGGCCGAGGACCACGGCCTGATTCATCTTGACAAAGTTCAGTCGTCTTCAAATTTCCGGTGGACAAGCGGGTTCTCCTTGGGTAACGATGGCACCCAACGCACTGAACACAAACCAATCTGATGCCACACTACTGGCCGGCAGGACAGCTGTCACCACTGCAAACTCGCAAGTTGCTGCCACACATCCAGTTTGGCTGCCCCGGGCAGTAGTCCAGCGGATCTTCTAACTGGAGTGGCAGAGTGCTTTCACAAGTAGTGCCACCACCATTTTGGTTCAGGTTGCTGCATCCAGGTCCTGCTGCTTCTGGCGACTGCCCTCCTCATTAGGGGCTGTGAAGGAAACTGCTCAATCAGTTACTCCAGACTTAGGTTGCTGCTGATAGGGCTGGTACTGCTCCAACCCCCCCACCTTCCCCCCGGCAGCCGAGGCAGTAGTACCTTTAAGCGCTGAAGAACCCCTCGTTCAGACCTGTCAGAGGAGGGAGATGCCGCACATGGGCAGCGGCCAACTGACTACGGAGGTGATTTTCGCCTAATAGTATTGTGAGTTGTCCTCCCTCTCAATAGCATGAAAAGCTCCCATTTGGTATCCCGGTAGCGAGGTACCCAATAGGGTGGAAGAGCCATAAGTCATCCCTCTGCCGGATGCTGACTATTTGGCTGTCACTAGCCAGGCAAATCAAGCATTCTGCGGGGGCCATCTGCACAAGTGACTCCGAGGGGGCTCCCTGCCTCATCTCCCTGTATACTGCCACTGTTGCTTGCGGTTCATCTGCCTCGTCTTCCTTCATCGTCCATCTAAAGCTCCTCCAGCTGCTCCTGCTCCTCCTCCCTTGTCACCTGGGTAGAAAATCCACGCATTACACCCAACAATGCTTCTGCTCCAAATGTCCTCCTCCTTCTCCTCCTCCAATCAGTCCCCCAGCGGACTCATAGTGGCCGCGAGATGTAGTCCCGCCACGTCTCCAGTCCCCTGCCCAGACAGATTTTCAGCATCTGTTCAGGACAAAAGCATGAAAGACGTTATCCATCCCGTAGTCCTGCGACTGACAAATAACTTTCGCCTCCTTGAATGGTCTCAACAAATACGGCAGGTGTCACGCAGTGAGCTGGCCACAGCTGACTCAAAGTTTAACACAGGATAGTACTTCCTGTCTGGCCTGGACTCAAAAATCGTTAATTGGCCTTTCTTCTGTTCATACAGATCGGTCCAACATGTGCAGGCTGGATTCCAATGGTGGAAACATCGCATATCAGAAGTGTGTTGGGGGAGCCGTTCTGAGCCGCTGCAACTCGAGGAGGTGTTTCCTGCTTTTGTAGGAATGGATAAAGGCATTCACAGTTTTTCCTGGCCATTTCAGAATGGTTCTGAAGTATCGGTGGAAGAACTTCAGAACCTTTTTCACAACCAGATTGAACATGGTGCTCCATGCAGGGCGCATGGACCCATCCCTTCTCGTGCAGCTCGAACACCAATTTCCTCCCATAGTCTGTTCACCATGGTTCCCGATTTGCAGTTGGCGCGCAGAAAGCCAACATCGAATTTCTTGCTGCAATGATGCGGAAGCAGTTTCCTCCCTGGTGACTTTGTCCGGGAGGCAAACCAGGTGTAGAACTGCGTGACACTGCTGTGCCCTACACATGTGGTATGATTAGCAGTAACTTGTGGCGGCTGAGATGGTGGCTGGAGGAGGAGGATGCGGAACATTGGCCAGTGAGCCGCAGTTTTTGACAACATGGAGAGAAAGCGCCATCATCCCGTCCAAGTTTTGGTGTGGTGCCTGGGCCGGAATGCACATTCACCCAGTGGGGCCGGAAAAGTGACATGTACTGGCCCTGACCGTATTTACGAGCTCCAGTGACGTCCGGCGGGCAGCCAAGCACCTTGGTACAAACCGATAAGTCTCAAGGACCTGGCCACCCATCTGTTCTACATATATTTGAAGTAGCTGGTCACTGCCTTTTTGGAAAAGAAGTTACGGCTTGGAACTCTCCATCCTCTCGGCCAGGCACAAGCTTTAGTTCTCTGAACGGTGCAGTGCCACCATTTGGAAAGGGAGGGACTGCAGTACCATCAACTTGGAACAGGAGCATGGTCCAGCTGCTGCCACCTGGGGGGAGGATGGTTTGGACGCATACTGTTGTCCTCTTTGACAATCGCCTCGCTGAACGACTGCTGGCGCCATGATTAGCGAGGAGCAGGAGTATCTGACCGGGAGGATGATGTCAAAGAGAAACAGCTCCCTTGTGCAGAGATGGGTGGAGCCTAGACTGGCTGCAATGGCTAATGCGTGCCACGGCCGCTGCTGCTGTTGCTGCTGCTGCAGGATGGACCCCACCACAGCTGAGTCCACTTTTCTCCCAGGAGCCAATCACCGAATGGGTGAACGCCTGCATTGGTTTTTGACGCAGGGCCGTGTGCCAACGGTGTAGCTCCCTGGCCACTGCTTCACTTTCTGCTTACAGATTCTACATATACCCATATTCAGCTCTCCGGTGTCTTAGCAAAGAACTGCCACACGCGCCGAGTATCGATTTTACCCTTAGGCCAACAATGCTCAGCCCTGAGTGATCTACTGTCGCTGCTGCCCTTCACTGAGCCCCTGTGCCGCGTACGTTCTTGGACCTGCGAAGCGGGTTTTTTACCCCGTGGCTTGCTTGGCTCCCGAATCTCACATTCTGCTCATACTTGCAGACTCACGGCCACACGACCACAAATGCTGGCTGCGCCGCTGCCCCCGACGCGCAAGCTGACGCCCTGCTTCTCCTGACGATGAATGAAGCCCTTGCCTCACCCGCACCCAGTGGGCGGTCGCTACATCCTCATCTATTTTGTGTTTCATCGTACACTGCTGTCCTTCATCACCGTCCTTGTAAGCAGAGGCTGACCCCTCACAACAATGACCTCCCATGCCACTCTCACATCTATACTTTGCCGCCTACTGCAATGAAGCAGGGATATTGGCCCACATTTCTTCGCTGCCAATAGATGCTGACTGCGCCTCCTCAAATAGTTCATACCTCCTAAATACGTGGCGCGAGTACCAGACCACATAGTAGATCCTGGCTGAGAGGAACCGGATGGACAGAGGCGGGTTGAGGAGACAGGTGAGGGCCGCTGACCCGCTCCCGGGCCATGCCCAACTAAGTTTTTTGTCTGAACGTTCCCACCGACTCTTGGCTGGGGTTGTCAGATTTCATCTGGGAGAAGTGGATGACCTAGTCAAAACCAATCAAGAACCATTGGGTTGACTGAACAACACAGCGGCCCGCTAGATGACAGCGGTCAGTTGGTGGTCTCACCGAGTGACCCCTGCTGCGACATCCCCTTGCTGAGTGCTGCGACCTGGTCCTGGAAATATTTGTTGCCCTCTGCCACTACGGCAGGTGAAGAGCCTGCTAACCTCTCCTGTCTGACCATACTGTTTGTTCTAATAATGTACAGACACTGTTATGATGAAATATCTGTATATGAATAAATACACACACCCTGTAGTTTGACGCCAAATGAACAGCAGCAACAAGCTTGGTTAAACCCTTGGATATAAATTGCGCCCACAAATGGGCAGGAAAAATTGACTTGTATGTGCGTTTAAAAAACTCAGTGTATTTAACTGAATATAAAAGCACAAACAGGCTTAATTAACCTTCGATATGAATTAATGCTACAAAATTTCTTCTGTGCGGTGAAAACAAAGTTTCTTTTTCTGATACAACTGCAGACAACGCTTCAATTAACCCCGGGATGTAAAATGCGCAAAAGAAATGAGCCACCACAAACTACTACTTTGTAGCGTGTTTACAATTGCGTGTTTTCGTACGCACACAACAAGAAGATAAAATTGTTATTATCCTCGCTTGTGAATTTAGGCTACAGGAAAAATTATATATTATTGGCGGTGAAATGACGTTTTCTTTGGAACTCTTTTTTATTAGAAAAATATAAATCACAAGCTAAAACGTAAACAAATATCATATCATGGATCAAACATAAATCAAAACAATGTCCAACTGAGAAGAGTGCCCTATACGCATAAAAATCCAAAAGTCCAGCTTATTACGGCTCATAATAAACAAACCTAAGGGTTACCATCCGAGGCAAACAAAAATTCCCCAATCCGGGTGAAAATAAAAATAACCTAAAATCCACCCTATTTGGGAAAAAAAAGAAAAATCTGCCTAAGCTGGTCCAGAATCTAAAATTATTTACACTCATTTACACCTATTTACACTATTTTACACCTATGTACATAATCCTTACCTAATAGCCAACCTACAAACACTCAGCCATTCATGCCCCACCACCTCAAGTGGACTACCCGTCTCATTTCATACCACTCCCGTGTGCAAACTCTTTTTTTTTTTTATTATATATTTTTTTTTTTAATTTTTTTTTTTTGTTTTTTATTTTTTTTTTTCCTTTTTCTCACACATAACCAACACACTTCTTAAACTTACCCTAGGGGGGGGGGGGGGGGGGGGGGGGGGGGGGGGGGGGGGCGGGGGGGCTGATCACGAGCACAACGCGTCCATGCATTCCTTCATCCATTCCCACTCCCCCCATACATACCACCCTTGCACACATCCCACACTGTGATTTTTTTTTTATTTTTTTATTTATATATATTTTTTTATATAAATTCTAATAATGACCCATCCTTAATAAATACCGTATAACCTAAATGTCCAAAATGGTCCATAATGTCCGTAACAACAAATGAGAACAGAAAAACAAATAAACTCAGGCTTTTTCGCTCTTAGAGCCCGCCATGATACTATCGGGAGTCGTCCCCTCCGTCTCTTCATGGCGGTTTTTCTCCCCCAATCCCCCTCCCAACCTTTCTGGACCCCAAAATAAAGAAACTTCTAACGACATTTTGATGCAAAATCAAAAAGCAAATGAGAGCAATCCGCCTCAGGGCCACCAGACCCCTGCGGATCCAACCCCTCCGTCTTCATGTTGATCACCCTAAATCCCCCACCCAACCTGACTAGCACCCCCCAATAGTCCCCA
>JAODAL010076970.1:0-13437 GCA_025379985.1 Phyllomedusa bahiana | reverse complement strand
CAGCCAAGGCAACTAAGAAATGGCTCCATAAGAAGCATTTCAAGGTGCTGGAGTGGCCTAACCAGTCTCCAGACCTGAACCCAATCGTAAATCTTTGAAGGGAGAGAAAACTTAATGTAGTCCAGTGACCTCCTCGAAACCTGAAAGATCTGGAGAAGATTTGTATGGAGAAAAGGGCCAAAATCCCTGCTGCAGTGTGTTCAAACTTGGTCAAGAACTACAGGAAATGTCTGTAATTGCAAACAAAGGTTTCTGTATCAAATATTAAGTTCTGTTTTTCTATTGTATCAAATACTTATTTCATGCAAAAAAATGCTAATTAATTATTTAAAAATCAAACAATGTGGATTTTTTTTTTTATTTTGTTTCTCACAGTTGAAGTGTACCTACAATAAAAATCTCAGGCCTCTCCATTCTTTGTAGGTGGGGAAAACCTGCAAAATTGCCAGTGTATCAAATACTTATTTCCCCCACTGTACCTATTACATTTGTGGATACAACCATGCCAGAAGTGAATATGGTCCTAAAAAATTTAAAGAAATCATTACACATAGAACACGTAGAGGAAGAAAGGTCAGACAGGTCAGATATAAAGATACAACAATTTGTACAACCTTTCTCATTAACACATTGTTAACTATGGGGACCACTTGAGGAAGACCTATATTGGGAGCCAATTATGAAATTAAGTGATAATATTACTTAGATTTTTTGAGATATATGTTGTTAACAACAAGAGGCATGGGGCGTACTATGTTTTTGCTGAATACATGCTATAGTAATGTGCTTGGATGGTCAGTTTGTTTTTACTGAAATAGTTTTGTTTTCTCATGTCTTATACTCTAGGAACAAATCTGTATCTATATGTAAAATGCTCAATTGGTTGTCCATTATGTCTTTGATTTATACGGTTTGTATTATCTATGTGAAAATCTCAATATAAAAGATTATAAAAAATAAACTAAAATGCTGGCATACTTGCTGTACACCAGTATGTGTTTTAAACAGTCGTTAGGCACTTCTGCACCTCAATTGGCAAGAGGGACTAAAAGGGGTGTAGTTCTGCAGAAATGGGGCTTTTCTTTGCGGTTAATGGCCCGTGTCAAAATATTAAAATGCACCAAAAGTTTGGCGTTATAATAAGTGTAAACTAAGCCAACTTGAAAATGGTATAAAGCTAGAATTGACTAAGCATGTGCCTGAATTAGTATCCATTTATAAATCTGGCACATTTGTAGTGTCTAGTCTAACTTTATGCTAAGTATTAGATAATAATTAATCTATCCCAAAGTTTCCCTACAGCCTCAGTAAGAAGGGATGTCTGAAATTACAAAAAGTGAACACATTTCAATGGATTTTTATTGGTAAACTAAAGTTACTTAGTTTATTTTATTTAAAATGTGAATCAAATTTCACATGGATGATCAAATATCAATGATAAAACATATTGATAGCTATTTTGATTTACTTGATACTTTGTCTGATCGCATACTCTATGTTCTTCTCTTTAACTAGGTTTCAGTTTCCTTGGTCCTTGTGCAGTCTGGCACTTGTCATCTATCCTTGTCTGTCCATTTGATTACAGCTGCCAATTATAGGGGAAAATATACTCAATGCACCATACATATAAACCATTTTAACTTTTAAGAGGATGAAAAGTATATGCAAAAAGAGTGTGTGCTTGTTTCTAATGGGCTGAACAATGTGAGAGAAGCTGCACTCCACAACTTGGGAGGTCTGCTTGAATTTATTTATATGTTACAGCACTCAATAATGGTTTAAATGTTCACAGCAGTTCTTTGCCATTTCAATGGTAAGTGCAGGTAAGTCTATATGTTGTATTTTTTATTTCAGCAGCAACATTTTGGGATTAATTCTCATCAGGCATGTGAAGAGGTGGAGGTATCCATATTGTAGTGTTGTACGGAGGGTCCTATATAATGGTTGTCTGACCAGCTAAGTTAGGCTTGTACATGTCAACTTTGTTGCCACACTTACAACAAGATTCTAACACAATGAAGATATCGTCATGATTTTAACTTTTGTACAGGAATGTACCTGTTTAAAATGATAGCTTAAAAAAATTACTTATGAGTCACTTTGGCAATTTACAATGCAACACCTATTTTTATTGGGGTAATGACTTTTCATTCCTGTTTATGTAATTCCTGTAATTGGAAAAACTGTCATAATGCTTTTTTATTAAAATAAGGATAAATCCTAGAACAAACATTTTGCATAATTGAGAATTGTATCTTTGCACTAAGACATCACTATGGCAACTTTTAAATGCATAGCCAGAATTAAAAGAAAAAGAAACATGAAATCTCAAAGGTTATACAAATTTCAGGTAGAGGCACATCATAAAAAAGTAATACTCAAAGCTCAAAAGCTCTTTTTTATAGACAAGTATTTTCAATTTGCACTTACACAGATGGTATTTTAATATAACCATCTGCAGAGTGAGGATTAAAAGTGCAGCAGTCCATCCCAATGAAGCATCAGATTACCATGGAGACAAATGGAACTCATGAAATGAGATTTCCTCACAGCTCAGTGTTTCTGGCACCATGTCCTTTGAATGCGATTTTTATTGCATTATAGAGACACTGCTGTTTCCGGTAATAAAACCTGTGGCATTTGGGATTATAATCATTAAACATTTTTGTAACTTTAATCTTTCAGCATTTAAATGACAAAATCTACAGAACAACCTGCTACTAAAATTTATCTAATTGCACTAAATAATTGTCTAATGCTCAGCTACTATGTTATGCGAGTGACAATATCCATTATTTAAAAAATGAGAGCTAGGCTTAAAACTGTTATAGAATGTCTCCAAAACTTTGGCTGATTGAGCATTGGGACAATCAATCATTGCTGAAGCACCCAGAACATTAAGAGACAAACATCCATCTCTCTAGGGTCCGCACAACATATTTTTTATTGAAATCATCACTCAGTTTTTTATACAAAGGTCTAGATTTTCTGCTTTCTTTCATAGAATTGTAGAGCGGTGAGAAAACACTAATGGCCTCATGTATGAAAACTGTCAAGGTGTAAGACTGTCTTTGTTGCCCGTAGCAACCAATCAGAGCTCCCCTTTAATTGCATACAGTGCTCTGAAAAATTTAAAGGGGCACTCTGATTGGTTGCTATGGGCAACAAAGAAAGTCTTAGACCTAGACAGTTTTAATACATGTCCCCCTAAGTGGTCTAATATAAGTATATGTGTACAGTAAGTTATGTGTCTAGGCAGGATAGTAATTTATGGGTGACGGTTGAGTATAGAATCTTGCTGAGTCAGAGTAGTGCTGGCACCTGAAGAATTATGCACAGGTGCCTTGTGATAAGGACTGGGACAAGATATTCTGCTGCCCTAGACAAATAAGGCATATAGCACCCCTCTTGGAAAATTCAGCCCACTCTATCTCTCCTTGTGCCCCCTTCCTGCCTGAGATGAAGTTGCGCCCTAGGCGGTCACCTATCCATCATCCCGGTGCTGCTTGTGATGTATTGTCTTCTGATCACCTGTAGCCTATTACGATTAAGTTAGTAGGAGACAGAGATTATAAAACATAGCTATATGTTATAATCGCTGTCTCCTACATAGCTATGTATTATAATCTCTGTCTCCTACATAGCTATGTTTTATAATCTCTGTCTCCTACTACCTTAAGGGCTTGTCCCCAGTGCACGGGTTTTCACCCGGTTTTACCCAGCTTTTGTAACGCGGGTGTCAGCTTATAGCATGGACCTCTATGGAAAACCCATGCAGTGGTTCCCACTGCATGGATTTTCCGCTGAACTTTTTTTTAAACCGCTGGTGGACCAAAACATTTTGAACATGTTAATTTTTCCCGCCCAGTTTTCGGATGGAATATGAACAAGTCTATTGGAAGGGGGAGGGTTTTTCTCTGCAAACAGCGGAGGAAAGTCGTCCCCATGTGGCCATGTGCACGGCCCCAAAACAGTGCAAATACTGGTTGGGATTTCCGACTGGTACTTGCACTGTGCCGTGTGAACAGCCCTTAAGTGTAATAGGCTACAGGTGATCAGAAGACAATCTAGAGATTTTGTTTAGTTAAGTGTGTACCTAATTAATCAGTTATTTAAGTTTGTCCTAGAAATGAAGCCATCTGAGAGAGAGAGAAAGAGAGAGAGAATTGTTGCAGGGTGTCCATGCAGCCTACATTATGGGAAAGTCCTACGAGCGTAAATAGGATTGATGTAAGAGTGTCAGTGTGGTATGTAGTAAGGAAAGAGCTAGGTGGTTGTTGCAGTTGGGTTGAGCACTTCTTCTGTTGTGAAAAATTGAGATAACACTGATGCTGGAAAGAAGCAAGGAAATGTAAATGGTAACAGAAGCCAATTGTATATTTGCCTTTAAAGTGTATGAAGCAATTGTAACTGTGTAATCTGTAAAGTAAATCTGCCATGAGTAAAACCTGCAAGACTTCAAATTGTTATTGACTCTGTGCCCTTCATTTGTCGGATACTCTACAACTCCCAGCACACCAACAGCAGGTCTCTCACTACAACACCACTCTACACAACTGCACTAGATGCCCTGTTACCGGCATTTTACTTAATACCATAATAAAATTCTCCCTGCAGCACCATGATATCCCAGCACAGGATATTATCCAAACTTGTTCAATACAGATAAGAGCAAATAACACAAAAAGCCATGATGTCACAAAGAAGCTGGACTCTGCTACATTTGTAACACTTGAGGGAAACAAGGGTAGACATGGCATTGATGCAACCTATAGCCTAGCAGGTAAGGGGGTCCAGTCACATTAACATGCACTTTTTAATGGTGGTATTGACCATGCCATATAATTTACTGGCAAATCTTGTATGTGAAAAAAACACAAATGCGTCATTTTTGCAGCTATTTTGGTTTTATTGAATTCACTGTTTGGTAAAAATGATATTATCTGTATTCTGCAGGTCAGTACAATTCCGATTATATAAAATTGGAAGTGACATTTGGCGTGAGGGAGTCAGCCATAGTCCCAGTACATCAAATGTTAGAAAAGGGTTAAAACAGCTTATTAGACTGAGTTAGTAAATTGGCCATGAGATAGTAAATTCACCAAGGCTAATGGTGGATTGTTAGAGAAACATTAGTGAAGTTCTATGATAAGATATTTGAAAACAAGGTACCAACATATTGTTTTTGGCCAGAAACCCTCAACTGTCTGGGTCCACTCCTGAAGGAAGATCACTAAATATAGATTTACTGGTAAATATATGCACATGCTGCAAACTACAGGCAACCAGAATATTAGCATTTGACTCTTTAGGAATATGGAGAGGTATCTACTATCCTTCACTATCCTGATACTATCAATCACCTGCACAATTATGTGGAGAAATTGTAGACATTTTGGGCGGCAAGAAGTCTGTTGTATTTTCAGCCAGACATCTAGCGCAGCCCCGTTCGCTATAGTTTTAAATTTCCTGTACGGCAGTATCAGTTGCATTAAAAAGCGTCCGCAGCCCTTTGTAATGCGCCTGATTTCAGGGGATGTGCGGGAGGCGGAGTGCACCAGAACCGTATGAAGCTATAGATTTATAGCTCTGTATGGCAATTCCTGGTGCATTACTGCTGGAACAGGTCAACAACTTTCAAAGTGGTTTACCTGATCCAGAAGTGTCCTCTTAGCACTAGAATGCGCCTGATTTATGACCCGCAGTAGACAGGGTTCATAAATCAGGTGCCTTCTCTACTATTCTAATGCGCATAAAAATCGACGTCTAAGCGCCATAAATCATACATGTCGCCCTTTATGTGTAAATGTAAGAAGCATTTTAGTGGGAAATGATGTGAATGTTTAGCATGAATAACACTTTGGGCTACATGTATGAAAACTGTCTAGGTCTAAAACTCAGTTTGTTTCCCATAGCAACCAATCAGAGCGGCCCTCTCATTTTTCCAGAGAACAATATAAAATTAAAGGGGTACTCTGATTGGTTTCTTTTGGCAAAAAAGTGAGTTTTAGACCTAAACAGTTTTCATACATGAGGCCCTTTATGTGTAAAGAGATCTGACAAAAAATAAATCTATGTACTAAATAACATGTGACCAAACAATGTGGATGCCAAATAGATGCTGTAAGAGCCTTCAGTGTTCATAAAAGGCATTTCATTTAGCACATAGCTGCAATAGTTTGTGTCCATGAAGCCACACTACCTTTTGTGATGCACATTAGGATGTAAAAGGGGTTGTCTCACCATGCAGTTTCACATAGCCACAGTAAGCTTCAGGCTCACATTTCTTGTGCAGGCTGTGGGTGGGTCTACAGCAGTAATGGCTTGTCACCACTGCTTTTACTAGCTAAGCTTATTAGAGGGATATTACTAATGGAGGTTTGTTAACAGTAGTGCACAAGGTTTCAGAGCTCTCAAGGGTTAAATTTTGTCAGTACATAACATAAATAAGCAGATAAGACACAGTAGGTAAAGTTGTCACCATCCAATCCACTGCCAGATTATGTTAAAGCAGAGAAAGGTGGTTGTAACCTAGGAAAGCTTGGGCACAAAAGCAGGCAATAAGATCTGCTTAAACTCAGAATGAAAGCAAAATAAGAACAATAATGTATTCAATAATAGTGTTTATTTACCTTTGCATTCATGTTTAAAGTTAATGCAGTGGGAATATCTCTTTTAGACCTGGCTGTGCCCAAAGAGACGGAGATCTGAGCAAACTGAACAAATCCTTTTCTTTCCTAACAAACATTGCTTTATGCCGTTGCTTTGCAGCTTGGAATTTTTTTTCTTCTAAAGTTGAAAGCACACATTCTCTCAAGTGTAATTATATACCATAGCACTAAAATATATTTTCAAGTAAACTGGAAAAAAAAAAAACTAAGGTTGTACCACGAAAAAACTGCTAAAGCTCTTTCATATGCGTTCAACACCAGTTTGTCCTTGATGTGGAGTTTGGTGCCATGGTTTGCCCTATTTCAATCAATAAGCACTGTAAAAATTCTATTTGCAAACAACAGTGTTTTTTAAAAGCCCCCCCAAAAGCTCATTTTAAGTATCCCGTCCTTTCCTAGAGTGAGCCATTTTGTTAAATAGCAAAAAGCCATCCCTTTTTGCGATTAATTATACCTTTTTAAATTTTTTGGTGGGATCAAAATTTTTTTACAGTTTCCAATGGTTGTGTTAGCTGTAGTCATAACAAAAAATGGCTTTGTCTAACCAAATTTATAATGGCATTTTAAGAAATTTGGTAATTGGAAAGAAATGTACTGTCAAATTTTTTTTTCATTTTTGGTATTAAATGGACCGTATCCGCATTTTCAAGGCAGTTCGATGCAAATGAATATTTTGGTAGGTTTTGTTGTAATCCGGAACATTCTGTGGCAAAAAAAGTATGTGTTGCACGAAAATTGAAAATCGTGACATTGTAAAATCGAAACCTATGAAAATATATTTTTTTAAAAAATTTTTTGCTACGGGGAGGGTGTAATTTTTTAAAATTCCATTCCAATGTAATTAGCTTCAGTTTTGCATTGCGGGATATGCCGCAAAAATTTTAGCAAATTCATTATGTTTGGCTTCCCTTAATTAGGGTAGTAATATTTGAATTCATTTTTATTACCGCGGCATTTTAAATTTAGTAATTATTAGTTTTATCAGGAAAGGAAAACAAAAAGACAGCAAAGCAATAGGGAAATAAATTGCAGTTTTTTTAAAAGCAGATAATTAGGTAATAGCTAGCAAAAAGAATGGAAAATTAAATTTTCTTTTTTTAATATGTATGCTTTTTTTTTTTGAGAATTGATTATGGTCTGTTTTTGATTGAAAAAATGGAGTGGATTAAAAACTGTTAACTGTGCGCTTAAGAAATGCAGTGTGAACCTAGTCTAAATGTAGTAATGTTCCACCTAATTGAACTAAAACTTTGCCCTTTTAAAATTTTATTTTTAATAGATACTTAAGAGCTTTTTCAATGGCCCTTTAACCCCCTTAAAAGGGCCCAAATTTTTATCCTCATGTTTTGTTTTTTCCCCCCCTTTCAAAAGCCCTAACTTTTTAATATTTATTATACAGAATATGGGGCTTGTTTTTCGGACAAAATGTACCCTTTTTAAAAGTTTATTGACTAATTAATGTCTGGAAAACCCCCCAAAATGGGTTGAATGGAAAAAAAACTTTGGCAATTTTTTGTTTTTATTTTTAGTTTTCATCTTTGGATAAATGAGTGTTTTTTGTATTCTGTGGGCGCTCGATTAAGTAAAACCAAAAATTTTTGGTTTCAATTACGTTTTTGTACTTTTTTAAAAAATAAAAAATTTTCTATTTTTTAAATTTGTGCTGAAGCCCATACTTGAAAAACCAATGGACCTGGCTGAAGTCTAGTTTTTATTGGTACCATATTTTGGGACATGAAATGATCAAAACCCCACAATTTTGGGATTTTTTTCTTCTGTTTACTGTACGGGATAATTTTTATATGTAAAATGACAAAAGGGGGGTGATTTTAACTTGTAATATTTTTATTATTTTTTAGATTTCTAAAACGTTTTTTCTTACTTATATATTTCGTTTTCCTAGGGTACTTGACCATTGCACGACACCGTTTTTCATTCACTTAAATGGTTAAAAGGGTTAACCAGCAGAGATCAGAGCCAACTCTGATCTCTGCCTCTACTGGCAGATGCTGCTGTATCTAACAGCTGGCCCCTGCACATATGGAGCGGGCTCAGAAGTGAGCCCTCATGATTCTTTAGCATCGCCATGACATACTGATTAATCAGTGGCCTAAAATACAGTGTAAACCCAGTTTAAAATGTTCTAAACCATGAAATATCCTCGAGAGAAGACGTTTGTACTGTTTGTCTGTGGATGTAGCCATATTCTTTCCCCTCCTGCTCACAGAATTTCTATTGTATATTTTAGAGGGTTGGCCCTGAACATTTGTCACTGATAAATTTGCCCAGGTAGGCGGATACAATAACAAAGAAAAGACCAACACATGTGTAAAAATTATAATATTTTATTAATTTACTACTTGAGAACAATTCTTTCAAAAACCATATAAGTGATAAAAATCGACACCCAAAAAAGGACTTTAAACAACTACCCAATACTACTGGTATAAAATAAATGAAAAAACATATGTAAAGTACAGTTTAAATTAATAGCAAAAATTATGTATGAGAATAAAAACATAATGTATATAGCAAGGAAAAAGTATGTACTTAACAAAATAATATATTCAATAGTGGGCTAAGAGCGTTTAGCCCCAACGCATGTTTGCTTGTAGGTTCTCAAGGGGGAATTATGGCAAATGTCAGCGGCCTCCAAAGTACATAAATCCAAGACTCAATGAAGCAAATTTCAGGAGAAAAAAATGATGCATTTCAGGCACTGTAAACAGGCCCTTAGTCATAGTACAAATTAAAACAGAAAAAACAAAATGTCCAATGCCAAGTTTAAATTTACAAAACAAAATACATGTGTGTAACACTGAACGGCAGGAAAAAACATTGTATGTATCTATATGCTTAAAGTATAAAAAAACAAATGTAAAACAATTGTTAATTATTTCTTAAACCTTTAACAACCTTGGACATAAGCTTATGTGTAAGTCGTTAAGGGGTTAACACACCTGGACATAAGCTTACATCTAGAAGAACATTCGAACTCTAAGGCTATGTTCACACGGCTTAATTGCGGGACGTAATTACGCCCCGCAATTACGCAATTTTGGACGGGGGCGGGGCGGGGGGGAGGGGGGAGTAAGCAGGGGGCCGGCACTTTGTCGGCCCATAGGGCTATCACTGTAGCGGCGCGTTATCGCCGCTAGAAATGAAAATGTCAATTATTCTCCCGCCCGGCGGCTTTGCGGGCGGGGAGAGGAGACGTAATCCATAGTTCTCTATGAGAACTGTGAATTACCGTAATGAATGGGCCCTTTTCGGCCGTAATTGGGCACTTCAGCGCGTAATTACGGACCAAAAATACGGCCCCTTTTTAAGCCGTGTGAACATGCCTTAAGGCTGCTTTCACATAGCACAGTTTTGTTGTACTTTTAACTGCGCTCTAATTAAACTGCCTTTATTACCAGCAAGCTTCTTTCAGTTGTCCAAATTGTTTGGAAAGATGTTTCAAGTAAGGAATGAATTACTATGTTTGAAGTCTTGTGAATCACAAATACATTAATTTATTACTCACTTTCCAAAGGGTTTAGTTAACTGAAGGGGAAACTTGCTGGTAATAAAGGCAGTTAAATTGGAGCGTTTGTTAAAACTGCACCAATTACTGTGCTGTGTGGAGCTCCCCGAAACAGGTTTGCCGATCGGGTGCGGTATGTCAGCTGTATATTACAGTGACATTCCCCAGCATCGGCCCCAAGGGGAGATTACTTTTGAGGGGTGAGGGGGTGATTAACTTAGCTGCTGTGATCTAGTGATCGCCCAGTTTGAATTCATGGAACAAAACAGATGTAAAACATTATTACCTAGCATGTTTGGCATGGCCGCCCATCACCCCCCCATACCATTAGGAGGTTTTCTAGGTAGCGAGCCTACCAGACTATGTTCACACCATAAAAGTTGACATTTAAAAAAAGATAAAAATGTTTTCACCATGCCATATACACAATGGCGATAGATGGTGAGAACTCGCTTCCACGGGTACTCCAGTGGTGTGTAGACAGTAAGTTTTCTCAAACATAAAAAAATGTAAACACGTAAATAAGAAGTAACATCAAGAAAATATTCTTTCAAAACCAAATCTTATTAAAATTTAAATGTATCCAGAAACCAGTGTAGCGCCCTGACAGCCAATTTGTGGGGTATCATGTATAAAAGGATGGGCATGGCGGGGCCGGGAAAGGGCTTTTGGTCCCTTTTGGCAAGTACAGCCAAGGGTCCCCCCCTCGCCCCCAAAAAAATTGCACCCCCCCTCACTAATTCCTCCCCCCTGACAGGTCTCTCCCCCCTGCGCCAGTTCTGTCATACTTTCTGCATATTCCAATGATCTGTCCATCTCCTCAGAAGTCATGCCAAATGAAAAATTTTGTTTTCAAAATCGCCACCCCTAACAGTGCAATAAATTACAAAAAAAAATCCCCCAAATAAACACCGTTTCATGGAGAAATGTAGGACGAATAATTGTTCTAAAAAAAAATCCTAAAAAAAAGCCCCCAAACTTTTATACTTAGGTCAAATAATCCTGCCAGCCCTGACGAACGCAACCACCACTGTGACATAGTGTAACAGGGTACGAATATATTACCCTTTACGGGGCCCATATAGTGGTAGATTAGTTGTATGTAGACAATCGCAAAAATGTAAGTGATTACCTGGTTACATTTAGTGATCACAGGAGAGTCTTTTCGTCAGGTGTTCATTTCCCCTTTTTTCCCCATCGGTTTTCACATTTGTTTTTTCCGGCCAATACTGCAGATTTGGACACAAATATCAAAAAACCCTCACTTCCGGGAACCCCTTAATTTAGGTATAAAAGTCCCCTCAGTTAAAAGGGTTATAGTCCCCCTCAGATGGGAAGCTATATAGGCCCCTGCAGTTGACGGGTTTTAATATGTCCCCCCAATTTTGGCGGGATATATAGGTCCCATCGTTGGCAGGTATAAGATTTTGCCCCCTTTTGTCATAGGTTTTTTATTATTTATATATTTTTATATTATTTTATTTATATTTTAATATATTTATTATTATAAACTCTCAGTCGGCAGGTTATAGATTTTTCCCCTTAAAGGAGTTTTATATAAATATGGGTCATCAGGAGTATATTGATATAAGGTCACTCCAGGAGGTATATAGATATAGGGGGACTTCAAACAGGGATATAGGGGCACTTAAGAGGTAATAGCTAGGGACTTCAGCAGGTTTTATAGGGGCACTTCAGGAGGTATTAGCTGGGCACTTTTTAGCAGTACTGTTGGGGCCTCTCGCAGGTTATAAATAGGGGGAAATTAGCAGGTTATGCTGGGGGGTGGGGGTATCAGGGGCACTCGCGGGGATTAGGGGCATCAGCAGGTAACAGGGGCATCGCGGTTTTTAGGGGCTAGGCAGGCATACAGGGGCCAACATTTATATCCCCTTACCTGTTCCCGGCCCCGGGCGCCCTCTTCAGTTGCACGGGCGCTCCTTTGGCAGCTCTCGGCACACGCCTAGCGGGCTGTGGTCTGAGGGAGGCAGCGTCGCGATGCCTCACTTCATGCGACCTCCCCAGTGAGTCGGGGGGCCCCTCAGCGTATGAGGATCCGGCGGCCCCGCTGTGTTGGCCCCTTTGGTCCCGAGGTCCAGAACCCTCTGGGGGCCCAGTCAAACACTTTTGCGGGCGGGGAGGCTGCTCTCTGTTAAGAAGCCCTCAAATAGACCCCCGGTGCTCGGGGCCCCACAGCGGCTGATCCCCCGGCGTGGTTCGGGCCCCGCCTGCTCCCTAAGTGACGGGCGAGTAGGGCCCCCTAGGCGATCCCCTCCTTCCCTTCCTTCCCCCCGACTGGGCATCGGCAAGAAACCCAAGTATAAGATGGACCCAAAAAAAATTTGAAAAACCTTCAAAAATTTAGTTTTTTGTAGTATAATGTTGTAGGTGTTAGGCCATAGAAAGTAGTAGAAGAGTGAAGAAAATCAGGCATCCCTTTTTCAGGAAACGAGTATTTTGTTGGTGGTTTTGAGAAACTAGCCCCCTTTTTAGACAAAGTTATACAAAAAATTTTGAAAAATAACAGTTTTTATACACAAAAGACATGGCCCTTCAAAGGGTTGAATTTTTAAAAAAATAAAAAAATGCAAAAAAGTAGAGAAGTCATTTACAAAGGTCAAAACTAAAATATCTGGGAAATTGTGGGCAGGGGGTCAGTAAAACTGGTTTATCTCGAAACCATCAGGGGGCATTTTTTTGGCCATCACAGTTCACACATAGTTTGACATAAAGCTGGCATGAATATTTAGCCCATTTTGCAGAGTCTGAAATTTTAGCATTTTTGTATTTTTGCATTTTCTAAAAAGCCAAGAATCTGGTTGATAAATGGCTGTAAATCATTTTCTAACCACGCTGATACATTTTTATTAACAGAACCTATTCCAGCCACAATTGGATGGAGAGGGGGAGGAAAACCTGGTTTATGTATTTTTGGAAGAGAATGAAAAATGACTGTGATGGAAGAATTAAGTATTATAAACTACATTTGTTTCTTAGTGGAAAAAAAAGTTATATCCTTTTTCTACCAATAGAAGGGACATTTTAAAATCACTAGTTGGATCTGATGACACTGTGGTATAAGTACTAGTATCTGACAAAAGCTTGAGATTACCCTGATGATAAAAAACCTTGTATCTTGGAATACCCCCCCACCTCTTTGAAAACCCGCAAAAACATGATTTATGCATGTTTTCTAATCTGATAGAGTAATCTCTCACCCTGATTTTTTTTTGGGTTGGA
>JAODAL010076969.1:0-13437 GCA_025379985.1 Phyllomedusa bahiana | reverse complement strand
GATAATCGCATCTCTGCCTGCACTATGAATCCTTACACGGCCGGCCATATAAAGAGGCAGTCCTTCCGGCAAAAATGCCTGAACACTTTTGCCAATGAATGACACATCTCTGCCTGTCACTTTTTAATTCTACACTGGCTGGCCATAAATGACAGGAGTCCTGCCGGCACTATGCATCCCCTGAACACTGGCCGGCCATATAAATGAAAACTGTCTCTCCTGCACTATAAGCCTGTACCTGGCTGGCCATATAAAATGACAGCTGTCTCGCCGGCACTAGAAGCCTTACACTGTCTGGCTCAAGAATGCCCCACAGTCTGACCCGGGCGTAACTTTGGTTCAGAAAATGGGGGGACCTTTTTTCCCCTCCATCCCCTATCTTTCTATCCCTCCTCCCTTCACTCGCCCCCTTTTTCACTTCCCCTCCCTTCCCCTCTTCCCCCTCCCCTACAGTGAAGCAGTTTCCCTCTAACCCACTAGGGGGTCTGGGGGACCTGTGAGCTCCCCAGCAGTCCGGACGGAGTCCTTATAAAAACACTTTAGGTCAATCCGAAAGGTTTTAAAAGGGGCCTCTAATTACTGAAGTTCAGGCCCGGGGACTGGGACTAAAAAAGCCCCTGGCAATGAAACGGAACCTGCCCACCTAGAATATTTCCTCCTCTAGATGGAAATAAAGATGCAGAAAATTTCCTTAACCCCTCCACCCCCCCCCCAATCAATTTTTTTATACACACAACAGAATAGGAAAATAAAAGACCCCAAACTCATGTTCCCCTAGGAACATTTATGTCCATACTAAACCCCTAAAATGTATTTTTTGCATACCATCACCAAAATAACACACCACCCCCCCAAGACTTTTACACACCTACCCCGACATTACTGCATTACACCCCGTACCTCAAGATTACATTACCACTTGCAACAAAAATTTATATTACATTTAAAACCCCAGAAATTACATAACACTGTACCCAGAGACACATTAGAAAAGGAACCCAGAAATTGGGGTGTATAAAAAAATTTTTGAACACAGACACACTATACACTTAGGTGGGTTACATGACTTTTTTTTCGTTACTGGCAGGTCATTTGCTTGTTGGAAATTTGGTGCTTGCAAACGCAGAATTCCAAAAAGCAAATGACCCAACTGCCAAGGCAGTTTTCTCTCCCCTATCCATAGTGCTTTAGTGCAAAAAATTTAAATCAAAGAATACTTTGTGGGTGCTGGCAGTTCGTGCTAAAAAATCTGTTCTCCTGAGGAAGGACTGGGTTGGGAGCAGACCACACTGAATCCACCCCAGAACCAGCATTCATATTTTTCCGGTAACATCCCCATAAGGATTTCCACCCTTTCCCCCCTTTTTCTTTTTCCCCCGGGAAAAAATGCAGGAAGAATGACAGGCAGACACAGGGCTGTAAAGTATAACAAATCTCACATATACACTACATACCCACTCACATGCACACACAACCCGGGCACCCTTGTCCCCTCCTTACCTTCTTCTGTAGTCTTTTGCTTTGGGCATTCGGCAAAGTTCTCTTCTCTGATGAGGGCTGAGCATAGAGAAGTATATAAAATGGGGGAAAGGTACCTACCAGATCAGAGTGTGGGACTGTGACACCGTTCTCAAGGGTGAACCCCGCCCCTGCAAGCACTCTCACTCTACACGATTTTTGAGGCGCCCCCACTCTGTCCCCCAAGATGCACAAAAAATATATAGGCAAAGATTAACTTTTTCCTCCTCTGTGCAATGCCTTCCCCCCACTTACTGTATTCTCCTTCTTTCATATGGATTATTTTTTATTGAAGTGGCTAAAAAGTGGGGGGAACCGTCCCCCACCCAGAAAAAAGTGGGGGGGACTAGTCCCCTTCGTACCCCCCTAAAGTTACACCTATGAGTCTAAGCCTTGTACTATGCATGCCTGTACACCGGCTGGATTACGTGATCACATAAGTCTCTGCCTGGCACTATTTATGCCGTAACTGGGGGCCATAGAAAAAAGCATCCTCCTGGGACTAGCATCCTGTACACTACTCCATATGAAAGACAGCATCTCTGCCTGGCACTATGCATCCTGTACATTGCTGGCCATATGAGTGACACACTCGCCGGCACTATGATGCCGTAATTGGGTGGCCATATGATGACAGCAGTCCTGCCCGGGACTTGCATGCCTGTACACTGGCTGGCCATATAATGACAGCCAGTCTCTCCCTTTTCACTATGCATGCCTGTACACGGGTGGCCATAAAGAAAGATGGCAGCTCGCCTGGGACTATGCATGCCTTTCACTGCTGGGCCCAAAGAATACAGCAGTCCTGCCCGCAAATGCATACTTTTTCACTGGCGGCCATATAAAGACAGCACTCTCCTGGCACTATGAATGCCTGTACACTGGCCGGATTACATGATCACGTCAGTCTTTGCCTTTCACTATTCATGCCTGTACACTGGCTGGCTATATGTATGATGGCAGTCTCTTCCTGGGACTATTCATGACTGTTCACTGGATGGCCTAAAATGTGACAGCAGTCCGCCTGCACTATTCAGCCCGTTTTTCCCGGATGGGGCCCCCATGAAGACGCATCTCTGCCCGGGCCCAGCAACCTTACACGGCTGGCCCTTTGAATGACGCATCTTGCCCGCACTATGCATCCTGTACCTGGCTGGGCCCTATGAATGACACTCTCGCCCGGCACTATTCATGCCTGTTCAATGGATGGCCATATGAATGACAGCATCTCTGCCTGCACTAGAAAACCTGTACATTTGGCGGGCATAAGAAAAACGGCATTTTCTGCTGGCACTAATGAAGTCTGTAACAGGTTTCCATAGAAAGATGCAGTCTCTTCCTGTCCAAGCATGCCTGTGCACTGCTGGCCATATGAAAGAGGGATCCTTCCGGCACCATGCATGCCCGTACACTGGCTGGCCCTAGAAAGACACAGTCTCTGCCCGCACTAGCATGCCTGTACACTCCTTTGGGACTATGAAAAGGGCGGCAGTCTTTCAGACACTAAAAGCCTTACACCCGGCTGGATTACTGATCATGTCATCCTGCCCCGGGACTATGCAAACCTTAACACTGGGTGGGGATATGAATGACAGCATCCTCTGCCCGGCACTAGGCATGCCTGTACACTGGCCCGGCCAAGAATGACACAGTCTCTGCTGGCACTTTCAGCCTTACACCCGGCGCCCAAAAGAATGACACGTCTCTGCCGCACTATGAAACCTGTACACTGGCGGCTCTAAGAATGACGACGTCTGAGCCTGTACAAAGCATGCCCGTACACTGGCTGGATTACTGACCAAAGTCTCGCCTGGCACTGTGCATCCCGTACACTGGGGCCAAAAATGCACAGTCCCCTGCCTGGCAAAAATGCATGCCCCTTCACTGGCTGGCTATATGAATGACAGCAATCTCTGCCTGCACTATCATCCTTTCACTGCTGGCCCTATGAAAGATGGGAGACTCTGCCGGCACAATGAATGCCTGTACACTGGCGGGCCATATGAAAGATGGAAACTCTACCGGGCACTATAAAACCCTGTACACGGGGTTGGCTCTAAAATGACACACTGCATTGTACTATCATCCTGTAACGGGCCCGGGATTACTTGATCACGTCATCACCCCTTTGGCACTATAATGCCTGACCCCTTTGCCCCCCACTGAGCGCTGATGCACTATCACCCAACCAACTGTCCCATACCCCCCCCCCCCCTTTCCCCCATACCTCCCCTTTCCCGCTGTGCCCCCCCTTAAAATTTGAACACACTCGAACGGTTTTGGGTTTAAAGGGCCCAAACAGCACCGTTTTATTTAACAAAATACAAAAAAAATTAAATTTCATCAAAAATAAAACTCCAAAATATATATAGGGTTTAAAATTTTAAACCCCATCCCCAACCCCACATGCCCCAAATAAAAATACAAATAAACATTTATAAAGAACAAAAATATAAATATATATCTTCCATAATAACTGTAAACTTTAACTAATTAACTCCACAACCAAGGGGGCCCCAGGGTCCGGGAACCCCAACCAACCAACGCCTGGCCCCAAAAACCCTTTAAAGGGGAAACCAAACCACCATTTACCCCCAGGCCGACTCCACATTTTTTTGGGGGGCCCCTAAACCCCTAAAAAATGCCTCACCATTTTGCTCTAAAAGGGATTCCACCTGAAAAGCCCACCCCCTTTCCGCCGGGTTTCAAATTAAAACCTTTTTTCCAAAAAAATGGGGGGAAACATACCCCAATAACTCCCTCACCGTATCTCCTTTTCCCCAATTCCAAAAACCCCCGCCCCACCCACGACATCCAAAAACCCTCATGATCAGGCCCCCACCGGGCCCCAAACCCCTTTTCGAGCCTCCGGACCCCAGACCCAGGGTCCAACCCAAACAGCCCAATCCCACCCCCACCCCGCCCGCAAAAAATGCCCAAACGCCGGATCCAACTCCATATGCCCACGAACACCCCTCCGTTCCGAGCCAAAAAAATTTGCTACCCGACCTTTTTTACTTTGAAATCTCGCCTTTTTCAGCCCTCCCCCCGGCCACACCCCTCCAATGAAGCCGAAACAAAAATGTCCGACCAAAATAAAATCAAACCCGGGAAAAAGAAACCCCCACAAACGCAACAAGTCATACTTAAGCTTCCCCAATCAACTCCCTGGGAAAAATCAAAAACCCCCAAAACATTCCCCCCAACTCACACCAAAAAGTTTTTTTCCCTATCCAAGGGGCAAAACGTCCACCTCCGGACCCCAAAACCCAAAACCCCGACCCACGACACCCAGCCACTACCACCGCACGCTCCGTGAGAAGCCCAATTTTACGGCCCTCCCGGGCCCCTGTCCCCTTGTTGGGGCCCCCAATGAACGTAAGAAGGCCCCTATCCCACCACCAGGAAAAGGAGGGCGAACGGAAAAACAAAAAAAAACAAAAATAACATCAAATAGTGGCAATAACCCCTAAAACCAAAAACCAATTTTCAACCCCCTCCCCCCTTTAAGCCCCCGATTGGCCTAAAAAAACCGCCAAAACCCATCCACTCCCATCTCCCATCCTTTTGGGCCACCTCCGCCTGAGGCCCCCAAAACCCCCAGGGCCCGGGCGGCCCCGAACCAATGAAATGGGGCAAAAAAACCCCAGGGTCAACCCAACCGCCACCAAACACCCCCCCAAAAACCCCTGCGGTTTAAACCGGAAAAAGGACAAAAACGTCCCATCCCAAGAAACCCGGACCCCCTCCCCTCAGCCCTCCCCCAACATCGAAAATTCCCGCCACCCCCCGCTCCCCGGAAAACATCGCCTCCTGGAACCGCCCGCAGGGGCATTTCCGGGTCCCCCGCCGCTTGAACTTTCTTAGACCGACCCAACCAAAACAAAATCGCCTCCCCAAACAGAACAACCCCCTTTTAAGAAACCCCCCCCTTTAAAACAAAGAGACACCCAAATCCCCTACCCCCAATGCCCCAAAAAAGCCAATCAAAAGCCACTTTAAAAAACGCCACCCCCGAAAACCCCAGGGTGGCAAAATTCACCCAAAAACAAACCCTTCCCAGGGGTTCCAGAGAACGAACACCACGGGCCCCCGAATCTCAAACCCCCTGGGCCCCCCCCTAACCCCCAAAAGCCCGGGGCTCAAAGAAAACCTTGGGCAATCCCGCAAAAACCCCCAATTCTAAAAACCCAAAACCCCCCCCTACATAAATCCCGGAGACCTTTTTAACACTGACCACCTGACCCCCCCCAAAAATGCCCCCAAACCCAAAAAACAGCGCCCCGAAGGGTCCTCCTCAGATAAAACATCCCCCAGGGCCCGGGTCCCAAACCAACCACTGCCCCCCCCGCCCCTCATAACCCCCAAATTCCCCCTGGACAAAAAACCCCCACACTGTTTTGTCCGAAGGGCCCCGTTCCCCTAAATGAAATGGGGGACTCTTTCCCCGCAATTTATGCTGCCGACGGAGCCAAAGGGTTTTTTTCCCGGGGGAAACCCGGGTTTTCCCCCTGCAACCGAGGGAAAAAAGTCAGGCGACCCGTTTTTTGGGCCCCCGGGCATATTTTCCCTCACCCACCAATTAAGCTCCAACACCTCAAACCAAAAAACGAAGACCGCACTACCGGCGGCGAAAGGGTGGGCAATTTTAATTGGGAATACCCCCACCCAATTTTTCACAAAAAAATCAACCTTCCGAACCGAAAAATATCAACCCACAATTTTCCCCACCACCACAAAGGAAAAAGTTCCAAGGGGGGAAAGCCAAATTTTCCCAAAAACGGAAACTCCCCCATCCTTTTTGGGCCCCGGGGGTGCACACCCCCCGCACCCCCCAAATGGGCCCCCAAACCCCTGCCAAAATCCCATCCCTGAAATGTTCGAACTCAAAGGGTTTGACAATTCCCCCCGGCAGAATAATAGACCCCCTTTTAAAAATAAACCAAAAAACTGGCCCAAACCCTTGAAACCTCCCCCGTGCTCCCCAAGTCAAAAAGCACAAAAAGGTTTCGGTCTTTTCCCCCCGAAGTCCCCACTAGCCAAGCCCGACAAAACACCCCCCCCATGGGGAAGATTCTGGGAAAAGCAAATTGAGCCTCCCCCAACGACTCAGCTCTTTGAAAATTTTTGCCAAACCGACAAAACCCCAAACCTCCCCCCCCGCAGGTCTTCCAACTTTTCCGCCGGTTTAAACCCCACTCCAACCTTACAATCAAGCAAAAAACCCAAAAAAAATTTTGACAAGGCTTTACCCTCGTTCTTATCCCTGCCCAAAGGGCACCAAACCCTTTTCCCCTCACCCAATTCAAAGACGATAAACAAGGACCCACACACTGGAGACCCCACCAGCCCCCACCCGAAAAAATCATCCATTAAAAAATGAAAAAAAACCCAAACCCCGACACCCCCAAAACCCCCCTTTTAAAAATTGCTAAAGGGCCCCAAAAAAAGGGGCAAAATATGACAGGGCCCCTTGGCCCGGGAACAACCACCCAAGAAAACCCCTTCCCAAAAACACCCCAACAAATTTTAAAAATCTTCCGGCAACCCCGGGAAAAGTCGAAATGCCACCAATACCCCCTTGGCCATTATCGCGTGCCCGTTCCCCCCGAACAAGGGAAACCCCCCCGCATCATCAAGGAAGTATAAACCACGGAACACAGCCCGTGGGAAAACCATATTCCCCGAATTTGGCCCTTTGGGAAAAGGGCAAATGGGGAATAGCCCCAAAATTTTTCCCCCCCCTTCTTCGGAACCCACCCCCCAAAAGGGGACAAAACCAATTTTTGGAAAAAAAGGGAGAACATAAATTTCCCCCATTCCCCCCCAAATTTTTTTAGCCCCCCCCCCCCCCCCACCACTGTCCCGGGGCCCCTGGGCCACCTTAGGGTTTTTAACAAAAAAGGAACCGATGAAACCCGGGGGCGGAAAATTTCCCAACCCCTGACTGAAACCCGGGGGACAACAGGGCCCTGTAACCCCAAACCGGAAAAACGGCTAAAAAGGTTCCATCTTTCCCAGTCCCCACCGCCCCACCCCCCCTTTACCACCCCTACCGGGCCCCTTTTTTTCCCCCCTTCCCCTTTAAAAAAACGGTTTTACCGGGGGAGACGGTGCTGCGCATAAGGGGCAACGGTTTTAATCACCCCCGCCTGACCCAAACTTTCACCCGGGCCCCCATTAAACAGCCAGCAAACCCCCCCACTTTTGACCCCCCGGGGTGCAGCCATTCCCCCTAAACCCCCCGCCAAAACCCCCCCCTGGCCGGAACGACCCGGGCCCCCCCCAAAAAAGGGCTTTCCAAACTTTGTTTGGGGGCCAAAAAATTTTTAAACCCGAACCAAAAACCTTATGGTCCCCCCCCCTGATTGAAGGAAAAACCCTTTTCTCTGACGAAACTTTTTTGTCATACCGGGAACCACCCCTTCCCCCCCAAAAGCCCCATGCCCCTCCCCAATCGCATTTCCCAAAAGCAAAAACCCCCCAACAATTCTCGGGGGGCCCTTTTCGCCGAAGACAAATCCAAAAACGCCAAAAACCGCAAACCCCTTTTTCAAACAACTGCGAATGATTTTCCCAAACCGATACTTTTTTTTCCTTTTCCTTCTTGCTCTAGTCCCTTTTTTTAAAACCCCTTTTCCAAAATTTAAAAATTTTTTAAGGGGAGCAGGGGGAAATTTTCCACATATTTGTCCTTTCATATCTTCCCCCTCCCCCTGACTTTAAAAAGCGCCCCCAGCACCTTTTAAAGCCCGACATAACCTCCCCTTTTTGCCCTTCCCCTAACCGGACACTCTCCTGCAGGTTTTTTTTCCCCTTTTGCACGACACCCGTCACACCCCCCCCCCTTTCTCCAAACGGGCCCCCGGGCCCCGCGACCCGCATCCCTAAGCACTACTGGGGGGGCCCCGGCGGGAAGGGGGCCACCCAAGCATCCACCCCGGGGACCCTCCACCCCACCCCCCTCTTTTAAAGAACCCAAAACCCCGCCCCGAAATCCCGCAACCCGCCCCCTAACCCCCCGTCTCTAAAACGACCCCCCCCCCCATTTGCCCCGACCCCCCAGTTAAGCGTAGGTTAACCCCCCTACCAAAAGAGACCCCCCTTGGGGTTTCCCCAAAATATGAAAACGTAAAATGACAAGACAAAAAAATCCCCTGGCTGCGTTGGGGGTGTGGACCCACCAAACCCCTACAAACCGGGAAACCCATTTTCTGTCTCCCCCGATACCCGCCGTCGTCCCCAAAATCCCACCAAACCCGGGGCAAGGCCCTCAAAACCCAGTAAGGGGAGGGCCCAAACCCGGGGAGGTCCGCGGGGTGGGCGGCAACCCCCGCCATCCCACCGGGGGAACCCCAAATCTTTTTCAGCTACGCCGGGCCGACCGAACGTCGCCCTTCCCTTCCTTACCCCTGCCCCCCAGGAACACAGGGGGAAATTCCCCCAACCGCCTCCTCCAACTTTCCGCCTGGGGGCCCCCCCACCGGCACCCTCGCCAGGTTTAAAGGCCCCCGCTACCCAAACCCAAACCGAGTGACGCTGTGGGAAACAGCGGGAGAAAAGACCCCAACGAGGGCCCAAAAATACCTCTCTCCCGCAGGGGAAACCGGCCTACTAAAGCCCCCCGGGCCCACAAAGGGCCCACCACCAAAATTGGGCCTGCCCGCCCGGAAAACCCAAGGGTTCCCCCCAAAAGGGCCCCCGCTGGGGACGGGGAGCCCCTGGGGGTAATCCCGGCTCAACCCTGCGGGGGTCGACTCGGCGCCCGCACCCAAACCCCCCTAACCCCCCCAAAAAGTGCGGGGGTCCCTGCAAACCCCTGTCCCCCTCACCCTGGGCCCCCCGGGGGGAGCGGCCCCGGGTCCCTCGGCCAAAATCTGCTGGGGATCGCTTCCTCCTGGGAAAACCCTACCATCCCCGGCCTTTCCCCTACTACCAGGGGACACGAGGGCCGCCCCCCGGGTCCCCGGGCCCCAAAATAAGCAGGGCCCCCCCGCCCCCCCTTTCCCAACCCTTTCGGGCCCCCCGGGGTGGGCCCCAACGCCCAATTTATTTAATTTTCCCCCGCCATTCTGGCCAGGGGCGCACAGCAACCGGGGGTCTTGCACTGCGCCCTTTTTCCGCCGACGACTAAACGGGGGGAAGGCGCCCAGGACGCCGGGGCAACGCCCCTCCCCTAGGGGCTTGGGCCCCGGCCCCGGGGCGCTGGGTGGGTGGCCAATGAATGACGGCAAATCCCGTCCCCGGTCCTATGCATCCTGTAACTGGCTGGCCCCTAAAGGAAAGAAAACAGTCCTGCCGGCACTTTTGCAAAAACCGTACCTGGGTGGCCCTATGAATGACCCAGTCCTTTTTGCCCACCCAGCATTTCTTGTAAAACGGCTGGCCATATGAATGAAGCAGGGCCCTGCCCGGGACTATGCATGCCCGTACAATGGCTGGCCCCAAATTTGACAGCATTTCTGCCTGGCACTTTTTAATGCCTGTAAAACTGGCTGGCCATGTGAAAATAGCAGTCTCTTCCCGGGACATGCATTTCCTGGGACAAATGGGTTGCCTAAGGGCAGCAGTCTCTGCCTGGGACTAAGAATGCCTGTAAAACTGGTTGGGCCCTAAAAAAAGAAGGGAGCTCTCCTTTGCACTAAATTCCCCCTGTAAAACTGGCAGGCCAAAAAATTATGCATCTCGCCTGGCCCTATGAATGCCCCCCGGGGGACACAGGCTGGGCCCTATGAAAGACAGCAAATCCCCCTGCCTGGGACTATGAATGCCGAACACTGGGGGGTGGCCATATAAAGATGGGAGTCTCTGCCTTTGGGACAATAACCTTTACACTGGGTTGGCCCTAAACAAAAAATGGCATTCCCCTTCCCGGGACATGCATCCTGAAAACTGGCGGCCATAAAGAAAGATACCAGTCTCTGCCTGGCAAAAAGTATGCCGTAACCCGGGTGGGCCCAAAGAATACAGCATTTTCTGCGGCACTTTTTGAATTCCGTTTCACAGGGGGGCAATGGAAGAAGGCAGTCCCCTTCCTTGGGACATTTAATGCCTGTACACTGGGTGGCCAAAATGAAAAGGCATCTTCCCGGCAAAAATGAAGCCGTAACACCGGGTGGCCATGGGGAAAGATGGCAATCCTGCCTGGGACTATAATTTCCCTTTCACTGGCTTGGGACTAAGAAAAAGGCATCTGGGCCCGGGAAAAAAGAAACCTGAAAACCCCGGCTGGGCCCTAGAAAGATGGGATCTCTTCCTGGCCACTAGAAAAGCCTGTACACTGTCGGGTCTAAGAATACGACATCTAACCTGGCAAATATCATTCCCCGACACTGGGTGGGTTTCGTGAAAACATAAGTCTCGCCCCCGGGCCCCATTTATGCCTGTACACTGCCTGGGCCCTATAATCGAAACAGCCCCTCCTGGCACTATGAATTTCCTTTAAAACGGGGGGCCATATGAATGACAGCAGTCTCTGCCTGGCACTATGAATGCCTGTACACTGGCTGGCCATATGAAAGATGGCAGTCTCTGCCTGGCACTATGAATGCCTGTACACTGTTTGGCTCTAAGAATGACGACAGTCTGAGCAGGGGCGTACCTTTGGTTCAAAAAGTGGGGGGGACCAATTTCCCCTCTCATCCCCTATCTTCCGATCCCTCCCTCCCTCCTTCACTCGCCTTCCCTTTCACTTCCCCTCCCTTCCCTTCTCTTCCCTCCTCTCCCTACAGTGAAGCGGCTCCCTCTAACCCAGCTAGGAGGTCTGAGGGAGCGCTGTGAGCTCCCCCAGCAGGTCCGGACGGAGTCCTTATGGCAAACACTTTTGGTGCAATCCGTAAGGTTATGAGTGGCTCTCTAATTACTGAAGTTCATGGCCGGACTGGGACTAAAAAGCAGCCCTGGCAATGAAACGGAACCTGCCCACCTAGAATATTTCCTCCTCTAGATGGAAATAAAAAATGCAGCAAATTTCACTTAACCCCTCCATCCTCCCCCTCAATCAATTTGTTATACACACAACAGAATGAGGAAAATAAAAGAACCCAAACTCACTGTTCCCCTAGGAATCACTTATGTCACATACTGAACCCTAAAATGTATTTTATTGCATACCATACACCAGAAATGACATCACTCACTGCACCCCAGAAATGAATAATATTAAACTTGGTAGCCACAGAAATTACATTACTAACTGCACCTTAGAAATGAATTGCACATTGTAATCAATAAATAATATAATTCACTGTACTCCAAAAATGTATTATATTACACTCTGTACCCTAGAAATGAATGACATTACTCACTGTACTCCAGAGTTTACACTACACACTGTACCTCAGATTACATTACACTGTACACCAGAGATTACTACATTACACATCTTACCCCAGAGGTTACATTACTCACTGTACATTAGGGATTACTACGTTACCCACTGTACCCCAGAGATTAGTTTACACACCGTACCCCAGATATTACTGCATTACACACCGTACCTCAGAGATTACATTACACACTGTATATTACACTTTACCCCAGAGATTATTTCATTATACACTGTATTCCAGTGACTAAATTAGACAAGGTAACCCAGAAATTGTGTGTATATATAATAAAATTTAACCAGACACACTATAGACTTAGGGTGGGTTCACATGACAGTTTTTCGTTACTGGCAGTGTCATTTGCTTGTTGGAAATTTGGTGCTTACAAACGCAGAATTCCGACAATGACCCAGACTGCCCAAGGCAGATTTCACTCTCCTATCCATTAGTGCTGTTAGTGCGTAAAATGACTCGAAGAATACTTTGTAGGTGCTGGCAGTCCGTGCTGAAAATCAGTGTCATCTAAACGACGGCACTGATTTTACATAGGGTGTAATGTAAATCAGTCTCCTGTAGGATAGGACGTCGGTTCTGAGGCAGATCCAGCACTGAATCCACCCCAGAACCAGCATTCATATGTTCAGTGTGAACATACCCATAAGGGATGTTCCAGCCCGATTCCCTTTCATTTTCCCCGGTGCAAAAGTGCAGGGAAGAAGTGACATGGCTAGACACATGGCTGTCCCGTCTATTCAACTCTCGCATATACACTACATACCCGACTCACATGCACACACAACGCCTGGCACCCTTGTCCCCTCCTTACCTGTCTTCTGTAGTCTGGTGCAGTTGGCATTCGGCAAGAGCGTCTCTTCTCTGATGAGGGCTGAGCATAGGGGAAGTAGTATACAATGGGAGGGAAAGGTACCTACACAGGCACTATGCATGCCTGTACACTGGCTGGCCATATGAATGACAGCAGTCTCTGCCTGGCACTATGCATGCCTGTACACTGGCTGGCCATATGAATGACAGCAGTCTCTGCCTGGTACTATGCATGCCTGTACACTGGCTGGCCATATGAAAAATAGCAGTCTCTGCCTGGCACTATTAATGCCTGTACACTGGCTGGCCATATGAATGATGGCAGTCTCTGCCTGGCACTATGAATGCCTGTACACTGGCTGGCCATATGAATGACAGCAGTCTCTGCCTGGCACTATGCATGCCTGTACACTGGCTGGATTACGTGATCACATAAGTCTCTGCCTGGCACTATGCATGCCTGTACACTGGCTGGCCATATGAAAGATGGCAGTCTCTGCCTGGCACTATGCATGCCTGTACACTCTGCAAATCTATTTCCCAAATGAAAAAGAGGGACATTTATAGAGCTAAGAGAGACAGAGAGACAAGCGTTAAAAATAGGGACTGTCCCTCCAGAATAGGGATTCTTGGGAGTCATGTACACTATGCATTTCTGTACACTGGCTGGCACTATGAATGATGGCATTATTTTTCAGGGACACAAAATGAAACACAATTTCGACTTTGGGAATTTGTTTTCTGCTATAAATATTTTTTAAAAATT
>JAODAL010076968.1:0-13438 GCA_025379985.1 Phyllomedusa bahiana | reverse complement strand
GCTGGTATATAGCTAGGCGGGAGGTTACAGGTAACGGGGGTGGTATATTGCTAAGCAGGGCAGGTTACAGGTAGCAGGGTGGTATTAGCTAGGCAGGGCAGGTTACAGGTAGACGGGGGGCTGGTATATAGCTAGGCAGGGGAAGGGCCAGGTGGTATATGCTAGGCAGGGCAGGTAACCAGGGGGTATTGAGGCGGAAGGTAGCCAGGGTGGTTTGCTAGGAGGAAGGTAGCCAGGGGGTTTTAAAGCTGGGGCGGGCAGGAGCAGGGCTGGTATATACTAGGGAGGGCAGGTAGCCAGGGTGGTATTTTAGCTAGGAGGGCAGGTAGACAGAGCTGGTATATGCTGGGGCGGACAGGTAGACAGGGCGGCGTTTTAAAAAAATAAGAAAAAAAAAACTAATACTTCCCTGGGGGGTTCTGTTCCTCTTTGTCTTCTTCCCCGGAGGGGCCCCCCGGCAGCAGTTGGGGGGAGCGGATGGGGGGCGGCGCGATAAAATCTTTTAAAATCGCGCCCCGGCCTCGGGGGCCCTTTGGGAGGGGGGAAGGGGGGGCCGAAGGACCCGCTGTTCGTCGGCGCTGCCTGCACTGCGGGGGTTAGGCGGGGGGCGTGATGGTGCTGGCGGGGGTGGTGTTCCCGGCGTGGGTCGTGTGGCGGGGGGGGGGGGGGGGCTGTCGGCCCCCTCCCCACCCTGTGGGGGCCCCAAATTCGGCCCATGTAGCCACACCCAGACGGCGCCGGGACTAGGGCCCGCCGGGGGGGAAAAACACTGGTCCTCGGCGGGCGATCCGAGCCGGGCCCCCTCCCGGCCGGGGGACCCCAGGGGGGCCCCCCGGGCAAATGCCGGTTTGCCCTTGGCCAATGGGGGGCCTGGTGTTAATAGAGGGGACGGCGCCAGCCTGGCTTCACTGTCCCATCCCCGTTAACTGGGCCCTTTGCTAAGCTGAACCTGCTTTTGATCCATGTTTACACCCTCACCTCCCTTGATCATTTTAAATTTCCTTAAAAACCTATTTTGACAGTAGAATTCGGGGATTTTCAGGACGGGGCCTCGTTAACCTATGGGGAATTTCTGTTTATTTTGCTTAACATTCAAATGTAAATGGTGGAACAATTTTCCCCCAGTGAGTGGAAGTGCTCAAAAGGCAGCAGTATTGGATTTTTTTTTTTTTTTAAATTAGTTTATTTCTGCTGTGGCCCCATAAGGGCACCTGTGCGATTTTTGGGTATGTGCTTTACGTTATGGTAAGTCATTGCCCTTTTTCATAAAATTTATTTTTTCAAAAGACTACTTTCTTCCGGCATTTTTTTTACTGGGGGGTCAGCGGGGTTTGGGGTTGCCTTGTGGTAGGGGACGGGTATAGTAAAATGCCCCAGTTCAACCAAAAGGGGTGGTTTCAAAGATCCTTTTTGGGCCCACTTTTTAATCTGGGGGGGGTCTGTAGATTTAAAAGGGGCTGCTGGTCCGGACGGCATAGTAAGTCAGTTCCAACTAAAAGGGTGGGTTCAAAGGAAACTCCTTTTTTTCCAGCATTTTTAAAAAATCTTGGCTAGACAGGTTTAAGGGTAGGGTGTGGTCCAAGACGGGGGAGTCAATGTCTAGTTCAACAAAATGGGGGTTCAAAGACCCCCTTTTTCAGGACATTTTTTTCTTTGGGTTGGTCAGGTAGTTTTTAAGGGGTCATGCGGGGGTCCAGGGCGGCTGGTCAATTTTTTCAACTAAAAATGGTGGTTTAAAGACTCCTTTTTTCCAGCATTTTTAAAATTTGGGGCATGCAGGTTTTGGGGGTCTGCTGGGTACAGGCGGCATAGTCAATGTCCAGTTAACGGAAAATGGTGGTTAAAAGGGGGGGACCCCCTTTTTCGGGCATTTTTTTTAATCTGTGGGTCATGTGAATTTAGGGTTTGCTGGGGGGTCCAGGACAGGATATTTAATGTCCGTTCAATTAAAAATGGGGGTTTTCCCAAAGACTCCGTTTTCCAGCATTTTTAATCTGGGGGGGTATACGGTTTGAAGGTCATGCTGTGGGTAATGAAGGTATAGTCAATGTCCTTTTAAATAAAAATTGGTGGTTCAAAAAATCTTTTCCAGACTTTTTATTCTGTGTGTCGGGGGGACAGGTTTAAGGGTCATGTTTTCGGGGCCAGAAAAGGATAGTCAATGTCTATTCAACAAAAATTTGGGTGGTTCGAAGACCCCCTTTTTCCCGGCCTTTTTAATTGGTGGGTCATGCAGTTTTGGGGTCATGCTGCAACCCCGGACAGGAAATAGTTATGCCCAAAGTTAACTAAATTGGTGGGTTAAATTTTTAATACTGCCTTCGGGGACATGTTTTATTGGGGGGTTCATGCATTTTAAAAGGGTCATGTTGGGGTTTAAAGACGGGGGATAATGATACTTTTTGATTTTTTTTTTCTGGGGGACTCTTGTTGCTAATTGTCTTGCCTAAGATGTAGAAACATATCCAGTTTACTGTTGTGGATGTTAATTCCCAGCTTTTCCCCCCCCTTTTTGGTTAAGAATCAAGCTTTGTTCCTCTCCCATAGCCCTTGAATGGCCATGGGGATTCTCTATTTGGGTTTTCATTGATATTTGCCAATATCGACTATCGATCCGATAATGATAGTTGACGCAAATGCTCACACTTCAAAAAAAAAAAAAGTGGGATTTTTTCACACAGAGAAAAGGGCCCCAAACCCCAGAGGGGGGTATGCAGTCCCAATTCATCGGAAAAAGGGTTTTAGGTCAGGAGGAAAAAAGGAAATTTTTTCAGAAAAAGATAGATAGTAGAAAAAAAGCCCTAACCCCCCGTGAACCAAAAAGGTATCACAGGCAAAAGTACCAGAGCCCAATTGTCTATAAGTAGGATGTCAGAGTTCCAGTCCAGAGTGTGATTGAACGGCCTCGGGGACATCAGTCACAAAAAAACACGGATGGTGGCAAAGGCGTTGGTAACCCACCCTCAGCCAAAAATCCCCTGCACCCCAGCAAAAAGGCCGGGCCGGGCAGAAAGGGTGTGGAAGGAACCCCTGTAAAAAAATAGTCAGAAAGAACCTAAACAATGCTGTGTTCAGACTGAATACGAAAACCCGATTAGAAAGCTTTTTAAGGGGCCCCAAAAAGCAAAAAATCTTCCGCCATAAATTATTGGCAGAGGACCGTTTTGGGGGCTTGACCATTCATGGTCTAGCCCCCAATGTTTTTGGTGGTGAGTTTGCTTATGTGGGGTGTGTCCCGTTATCCTAGTGCTCCTTTTTGCCAATGTTCGCCTTTTAAATTTACCTTAGCACATGGTTTCCGCAATTTCCTGGGCTTATTTGAAATGGGCCATTTTTTCAATTTATGTACTTTTTAACTAGGCAAACCCGAAACGTTTACAAACTGTAAATTTTTTTCGTATTTGGCCCGTTTTCCCATAATTGAGATTTGGCAAAATTTCCTGAAATTCGGTTTTTTTTTCACTTGCCAAATTTTCCCGACAAAAAATAACTTCGTTAGAATTACTTGGGGGACAAATTTTCCGTTTAAAACAGCTTTTCCAGGCGGGGCCAGAGCCTGCAGATTGGCTGTGAACTTTTTGGCCCCCTGCTTAAATATGCAGGGGGGGAGCTTGGTTTGGTCTTCTTTTAAGTTGTGTTTTAGTTTGACACGCACTGAATACCGCCGCTCTTGGGTTTTCGTTCACTCAAAAAATTCCCGTCATTAAGAGGGCAAAATGGCCCAAAAAATTGAAGGGGGAATGTAGCCTGATAAATTTTACCAGCGAGCAGTGGAAAAAAAAAAAGTGAGGGCTCAGGTGGGGCCCATGTGCAATTGTGGAGGTGGTGGCGGGCAGCCACGCGGGATGGGTCGAGGGTGCCCAAAATGACATTTGGAGGGTGGCAAAAAACGGGAGAGGCCACAATTTGGGCACAAAAACACAGTGTGTAGGTTTTACGGCGGGCGCCACAGCGCAGTTTTGGGTCAGACAGTGGGCACAATGAATTTTATAGAGGTGGCAAAAAAAAGGAGTGGGGCCAAAAGAGGGGGCACAATGACAAGTGTATAGGTCATGGGGGGGCCACCCAAACAGCAGCAAGCTTGAGGCCCGGGGACAGTGGCACAATGAAAATTTTGGTGGGGGGCAAAAAACAGGAGTGGGCCCCAAGAAGGGACAATGCCCACGGTGTATGTCATGGCAGCACCCACGCGGGCGCTGAGGTTGACAGGGGTAATGACAGAGTGTTTTAGGTCATGGCAGCCAGCCACGCAGCAGCATGAGGTCAGACGTGGAAACAATAAACACGTGTGTAGGTCACGGCAGCAGCCACGCAGCAGCATTGGTCGGGGGGGCAGTGGCCCAATGACTTTGGAGGTGGCAAAAAAGGAGTGGGGGGCCACAGAGGGGGGGGACGGGGACCCCATTTTGTAGGTTACGACAGCAAGCCAAGCAGCAAGTTGAGGTGGGGCAGTGGACAAGGGGACAAGGGGTTTTGGGTCACGGGGAAAAGGCAAGCAGGGAGGTCGGGGGGAAGTGGCACAATGACATTTGGGAGGTGGAAAAAACAGTAGTAGGCCACAAGTGGCCCACAATGAAGAGAGTGGAGGTGGGGGGACGGCGGGGCAGCATGGGGTAAAAGACAGTGGTACTTTGACAGAGTGTGTAGGTCAGGGGCACAGCCACAGCAGCAGCATGAGGAAGGCGGGGGCACAATGATTTCTGGAGGGGGCAAAAAAACAGGAATTTTAGGCCACAGGTGGAAACAATGACAACGTGTCTAGGGTCCGGCAGCAGCCACAGAGCAGCTGAGGTCAGACAGTGGCACCCAAGGGGGAAACTTTGGGGGGTGGCAAAAAAATTGGAGTAGGCCACAGAGGGCAAATGGACGAGAGTGGAGGTGACGGCTGGCAGGTAAAAAACCATGTGTCAGAGGGTGGCAAATTTTGGGCACAGTGTGGTGTCATGGCCCAGCCAAACAACAGCAGCTTGAGGTCAGACAGTGGCCAATGACAAAGGTGGGGTGGGGGCAATACCAGTCCCTGGTAAAGATCTTTTTGGTGGAGATGGAGAAAGGGTTCAGCAGAGTGTGGCATGGGGGTGGGGGGGATAAATAGTGGCGGAGGCAGGTAGTTTGGAAACCCCGGACTCATTTTCTCACGTTTGGGTGGGGCGTCGGGGGTGTGTGATGACGCTAAGGGGCGTGGTGTGGGGGGAAATTTTCCTGGGTCCAAAAGGGCCTGTTTATTTGACAAAAGGTTTTCAGTCGTTCCCATTTCCCGTGGCAAGGGGGTTTCTTTGGGTAAGGGGGGCCCCGCCCAAAGAAACCCGTTTCTGATTGCCACACAAAACTGGGCGGGCAGGACGGGTTTTTCTCCTTTTTTTGAAAACTGGAAGTTGCGGCCACACATCCAGTTTGGCTGCCCCCATTTTGTCTAGGGGGATCTTCTAACTGGGGGTCGGTTGCGGGTCCAAAGGGGTAGGCCCCCCCTTTTGGTTCAGGGTCTGCCCCAGGTCTGCTTGTGTGGGACTGCCCCTCCTACTGGGGCGGGTGAAGGGAAGTTTTTGGTCATCAGTGACTCCGATTGGTTTGTTTGGATTGGCTGGTATGCCCCCTCCCCCCCCACCCTTCCCCCGCACCCGGGGGGCCAGGGGAGTGGCGTGAAAAAACCCCCCGGCAGACCTGTCAGAGGGGGGAGATGCCGACTAGGGGCGGGGGAAAATTTTGACCGGAGGTTTTCCCCCCTTTAGTATTTGGTTTGTCCTCCCTCTAAATAGTGGGAAAAAGGCTCCCTTTTGGCCGGGTTTGCGGGAGGGGCCCAAATTTGGGTGGAAAAAGGGCCAGAAGTCACCCTTTGGCCGGGGTTTGTGATATTTGGGTCTTGAGCCGGGGCCAATATCAGCTTTGCTGGCGGGCCATCTGCAACAAGGATGGGAGGGGCTCCCTGCTCCATCTCCACTTTTTATACGGGCCACGGGGGGCTTGGGGTCTTCCCCCTTTCTTCCTCATTTTCATCTACCCCCTCCGTGCTCCTGCTCCCCCCTTTTTCTTGTCACCTGGGTAGAAAATCCAATCTTTTCACCAGACAAGTTTTTCTGTCAATGTCCTCCCCCTCCTCAATTTGTCCCACGGACTTATGTGGCCCCGCGAGTGTAGTGTCATGCCCCAGTCCCTGCCCAGAAGGGTTTTTTCAAGAATCTGTTCCAGGACATAAAAAGCAGTGGAAATGCGTTATTTAAACCTTTAGTCCGGGCGACTGACAAATAACGTGGCCTCCTCGAATGGGCCTAACAAAGGCAGGTGCCCCGCATGAGCTGCCTGGCTGAATCAAAGTTACACAGGGGGAGTCTCCTGCCCGCGGGGATCATCAAAAAAATGTTAATGGACTTTTTTCGTTCTTTTACTGTGCAGGGGGGGTTTAAAAGGGGGGGAAAACCCTCGATATCAGGGGTTGTTGGGGGAGGCCGTTCTGCCCTGAAAATGAGGGGGTGTTCCTGGCTTTGTAGGAAGGGGAGAAGTGCTTGCAAAAGTTTCCCGGGCCTTTTCAGAATCTTCTGAAGATGGTGGAAGACTTCGGCCTTTCCCAAAATACCAGATTGAAACACGGCCCCTTTTGCAGGGCGCATGGGGGGCCCTCCCTCCTCGGTGCAGCGCGACACCATGTTACTCCCTTTGTCCCGTCCCCAGGTTCGATTTCCCGTTTGGCGGAGAAAGCCACACATCGATTTCTTGTGCAGACGGGGGAACAGTTCCTCCCCTGTGTGACTTCTTTGCCGAGGCAAGCAGGTGTAAACTGCGTGACCGCGGTTTTCCCACATGGTGGTTTTATGATGGGCGTACTTGTGGAGGCTGAGATGGTGGTGGTGGGGGGAGGGGAGGAGGCGGCTTTTGGCGCAGGGCCGCATGTTTTGGACACGGGGAGGAGGAAAGCGAAGGTTCCTGTCAAAGTTGTTGGGGGGTTTCCCGGGGGGCGGAAGCAAATTTAACCGGGGTTGGGGCCATAAAGGAATGGGATTGGCCCGGGACCGTAGTTACGGGTCCAGCGCCCACGCTCCCGGGGTGCCCCTTGGAAAAAAAACCGATAAGCTCAAGGACGGGGCCCCCCTTCTTTTTCTACATTTTATGAAAGGGCTGGTCTGCCTTTTTGGAAAAAAAATTGGGCTTGGAATCTCCTTTTCCGGGGCCGGTAAAAAGGCCATTAGGTTCTTGAACCTTTTTTTGGGGGAAAGGGAGGGGGGGGGGGGGGGCCAGTAAAATAAACTTGGACAGGGGGGCCGGGGTTCCGCTGCTGCACCTTAGGAGGGGTTGGACGCTATTTGTTGTCTCTTTGCAATGCCTCGCTGAACGACTGTGGCCCCCATGGTAGCGGGACCCAGGAGCGAAGGAAAAATCCAGCACTCAAGGGGGACTGGGGATTAAAATTTGTGGGAAACGTGGTTAAACTTTATTGAAGAATTCTTAAAAGATGATTAAAATACCAAACCCAGCAAGCCCCGGGTTTGCTTTTTCGGGGGTAGTTTTCGGGGCCCTTTAATGAAAACATAATTTGTTGTTTTTAATCTTGGGTTTTTTTAAAAGAATTTTCAAAAGAATAAAAAACCACGTTTTTTTAAAATTTAATCCTACGTCCTTTGGTGTGGTTATTTCCTTTTTAGGGGGTTTGGTTTCTTTCATTCGCCGGGTTTTTTCGTCAATTGGGCACCGGATTGGATTAAGGACAGCTGTATAACACCGTGATCCCGGGGGGGGAGCCCGGTTTTGGAGTGTACCGTTAACCTTCTTTTCTTATATGAGGGGGAGGCATCGGGGGGACCGGGGTTATGTCAAAGAGAAACGCTCCACTTCTGGAGGTTTGGTAGGGGCCTTGATGGCTGCAATGGCTGCGTTCCCTGGGGGGGGTTTTTGCTGCTTTTGCTGCAGGGGGGCGGATGGACCCCCCAATTGAGCCAATTTCTTCCAGGCCACGGATGGTGAGCTGCATTTGTTGACGCAGGGCCGTGGTGCCAACGTTAGCTCCCTGGCCACGCTTCACTTTCTGCCCACAGTTTTCTTACATAACCCATTTTTTCGGCCCCCCGGTGTTTAGAAAATGAACTGCACACCCGCCGGGAATCGGTTTTTTACCCCCAAGCCCGCCACTGAGTGATACTCCCCGGTGCCTCGTGACCCCCTTTTGGCAATTTTTGGGGAAACCTGCGGGGGGGGGTTTTTTTTTTACCCGTGGCCGTTTGGTCCCGATCTCCCCCTGCTGCTATCTGGCGCAGGGGGGGCCCAAACCCACTTGCGGCTGCACCATGCCTGACGGGGGAAGCTGACGCCCTCTTTTCCTGAAAAAATTGTGAAGCCCTTGCCTCACCCGGACCCCTAAATGCGGTCGGTACATCATTTTTCTTTTGTTTCATCGTTTCCACTGCTGTTTTCATCAGGTTTTTGGTATGGAGGTGACCCCTAAACAACATGACCTCCCCTGCCACTCTCAACATCTTTCTTTGCCACCTCAAGAAAAGGCAGGGGTATTGGCCCCCATTTTTCACTGCCAAGAAATGCTGACTGCCCTCCTAAATTTTTTTCATCCTCACTTGTAGTGGCGCTGGAGCCCGGACACATGTAGATCTCTGGTGGGGAAAACCCGGGGGGGGACAGGGGGGTTGGGAAAAGGGGGGGGGGCCCTGACCCGCTCCGGGGGGCCATCCCAAAACAAAGGTTTTGTGTTTGAGTTCCCACCGCTATTGGCTGGGTTGTCAGTGCTTTGGGGAGGAAGTGGTGGACCTAGTCAACCAAATAAAAAAACCTTGGGTTTTTGAGTCAGTACACGGCCGTAGTTGACAGCGGCAGTTGTGGCCTAAACCCGAGGGGCCCCCTGTGTGACGCCCTTCTGTGCGCGAGGGGGCCCTGGGTATTTTTTTTTGGCCTCTCCCCACTCGCGGGTTTAAGAGCCTGCCCCCCTTCCTGTCTGACATACTGTTTTTTTAAAATGTACAGACAATGTTTGTAAAGATATTCTGTATTGTAAAACACACCCTGTATTTGACTTCAAATGAAACCCAGAAAACAAGTTGGTAACCCCTTGGTTTTAAATTGGCCCCACAAAAATGGGAGGAAAAAATTGTTTGTATTTTTTCCTTTAAAAAAAAACTCGTGTTTTTTTTACTTAAATATAAAAAAAATTAAAAGGCTTAATTAACCTTGGGGGATATGAATTTGCTTAAGAATTTTTCTGTGGCGGTGAAAAACAAAGTTTTTTTTTACTGGTACAACTGCGAACAACGCAAATTAACCCCTGGATGAAAAATTGTGCAAAAAGTTTAAGCAACCCAAAAAAACTACGAGCTTTGTAGCGTGTAAAATGGCGTGTTTTTACGCTCCCCAAAAAAAGGGAAAAAAAAATTGAAATTAACCTTCGCTTGGGAATTATGCTCAGGAAAAATTGTAATTTTTTTGGCGTTAAAAGACGGGTTTATTTTTGTCCCAAACAAAAAAAAAAACAAGGGTTTAAAATTAAAACCCCTGGTGTAAATTGCGGCAAAAAAAATTTTTAGCAACCACAAAAATCGGAGCTTTTGAGCGTGTTTCAATGGCGTGTTTTTTACGCTACAAACAGAGAAAAAAAATTGAAATTTAAACCCTTCGCTTGGGGAATTATGTACAGGAAAATTTTGTAATTTTTGGCGGTAAAAAAAGACGGTTTATTTTTGTCACCCAGCAGAAAAAAAAACGCTTAAAATTTAACCCCCCTGGATGTAAATTGCGGAAACAATTGGGAGCAACCACAAACTGAGGCTTTGTACGTGTTACAAATGGGTTGTTTTTCTACGTCAAAACAAGAGAAAAAATTTGTAATTAACCTTCGCTTGGATTTTATGCTACAGGAAAAATTTTAATTTTTTTTGGCGGTGAAAAAGACAGTTGTTTTTGGAGTCCCCACAGCAGAAAAAAAACGTTAATTAACCCCCGGTGTAAAAATTGTGCAAAGAATTAAGCAACCCAAAAAAATACGAGCTTTGTAGGGTTACAATGGGTGTTTTCTAGCTACAAACAAGGAAAAAAAAATTGAAATTTAAAACCTTCGCTTGTGAATTGGCTCAGGAAAATTTTATTTTTTGGCAGGAAAAAGACGGTTTCTTGGAGTCACCACAGTAGAAAAACAAGTTTTAACCCTGGATGTAAATTGCGCAAAAGAATTTGAGCACCCAAAAATGAAGTGGTATTTGTATTGTAAAAAACGCTGTTTCTTTAAAAAAAAAAGGGAAAATTGGCTTAGATCCCCCCTTGGATATTCAATTTTGCTGTGAAAAAGATAGTTTTTAAAAGTTATGGTGCGGGGACGCACATGGTTTCAGACCCCAATCCCCCCAAAAAATCAGAAAATGGGGAAATTAAGAGAAGCAGTTATGAGAAAGCTGAGACCCCCCCACAAAATGCTGTTAAAAAATCGTTCTTCGGCAAGGCTTTTTCAAGCACCCATGGCAGACCTTCCCTAATTCGTACGTGGGGGAGGGTTGACTCCCGCGTCGCGCCTGGGCTTTATATGTTGGGGGACGTCAGAGAAAAAACCCGCCGGGGTTTTTCGGGGATTGCTTCATCTCTGCAAATTATCATGGGGGGGGGCTATGCCTTCTTCTCCCAGATTGCTTTGCCAAAGGGAAGGGGCCATGTGTCGAAAGCCATTTTTATCAATCAAAAGACCCTTTTTTTTCCCCGAGTACCCCAAAAGTTGATCTTGTTCCCCAAAAACCGAAGTTTCCTGAAATTTTTAAACAAGTCCCACTTCGTTAGAATAAAAATTCGCCCATCTCTATTTTATAATCATCCCTTTTTGAACTTTGATAAAATCGTGCTTTTACCCAAAAACAGCAATAAAGGATATTTGTGCAGACGGGGCTTTTTTTAAATTGTAGTCTTTTAAATTTTAAAAAAAAATATTATTTTTCCATATTAACCCAAAATGGGTGACATTTAAGGTAACTTTTGGGGAATTTTTTTCATCCCATTTGGCAGTGAAAAAAATGTCCCTCTCATCCCAAAGGGGCTTTTTTGATTGATCAATATGCAAAACATGTTAATTTTTTTTGTTTTAAAGTGCGTTATCCCCTTTTTCAATACCCACACCTGTTCAAGCCTGACCAGCCCCAGAGGGGGGGCAGTTAAACAGATACAAATTTTGTTTGTTTAAAAAAAGTACTTTTTTTTTCCAGGGGGGGGGTAAGAGTCATCTTCCCTTTGGTTGTTTTAAAATAAATGGATTTTCAACCTACTTTTTTGGTGTGTCAATTATTAGTCCCCTTAAAAGTTTCTCTTTCAAAGACTAAATTTTTCCCCTGAACCTTCCCTTATATCTAAAAAAAATTTTTGTCCTTTTCGTTTTTTTCGTTGGCTGTGCTTTTTTTTTTCATTTTTGGGAAACGGTTATTTTCTATGAATAAGTTCCCAGAAGTTAAATTTTTATATTCCGATGAGGTACACTAAAGGCCCACATTTATGAAAACGTCTGGTCTAAAAACACTTTTTTCCCAATTAGAACCCAATTTTCATTTTCATTATTTTGTTCTGGAAAAAATGAAAGGGGGGGACTCTGATAGGTTTTGGTGGGAAAAAAAAAGGGAGAGTTTTGACCGGCCGTTTTTTTAACAGGTGGCCCAAAATTTTTTTTGTAGAGCAATAATATTTTACCTCCTGTCCAAAAAGTTCTTTGCCTCTTTAAAGATTGCCAATTTTTCTTGCTGGTTCTTTTTTTGGGAAAAATAGTGGAATTTTTTAAAAAGAGGGTCTGCAGAAAAAAGTTAGAGGGGAGTATGTGGATAACCTTTACTGTTTTAAAATGTTGGTGAGCTATCCAAATTTAAGTATGTGAAAAAAAAAATTGAAAAAAGGTTTTAATCTGCTTTTATGAATTTATGTTGAAGATGGGCATTAATTCTGCCGGGATTGAAGAAGCGGGGGATTTTTTTTAAAAAAAGTAGAGCAATTCTCTGTTTAAAAAATGTCCCAAGTTTTTAAACTTATGTGTTTTCTTAGGTTGATCTATATTTCCTTTAGCAGATTTTGTTAAAAACTTTTTATACAGTAATGTATAAACCCAAAAAAGTTTATTTTAATATCCTTTATAAATTTTTTTTTTGGTGTTCAAAGATTTTTCGTGAATGTTTTTGAATTTTTGCAGAGTGAAAAAATGTAAATTTAATAATAAATCTTTCAGTGTTGGTTTCATTGGCATTCGTATTGCATTTTGGACCTTTAACTATAGAAAATATAAATTTTTTTTTTATTCTCCCTCCACACGACTCATTGATGGGTTGATAAGGAACGCTAAAGTGATTTTTTTTTTATGTAAGCTTTTAAAAGGGAAGATACTTAAGTTGTTTTAGGTACCTTTTAAACTTTTAAGTAATTATCTTTTTTATTATGTAAAAAAAAAACCCAATTTGGGGAATTAAAACAAATGTGTTTTGTCAAGTGCTAACAATAAAATTAGCACTCTATTTTTTTAAATGCTTATGCTGAAGGCTAAAAAAAAACTGAAAGGGGAAAATGAAAAAGCTTAAAAGTAAAAAAAATACACTAAAAATAAGAAAGACATCGCAAAAAGATGGCATTTGGTTGTTTTTCCCTGTTAGGACTTTTTTGTTTTTACACATGAGAATTTTCTCTTTATTTTCTTGGAGTGGGGGCAAATTCCCCCATATTGGTTTTTTCTTAGTTTGCAAATTTTAAAAACTTAAAAGTTATACTAAAAAATATAAAAATTTACTTAACTACAATAAAAATACCCTTACCAACGAATCAAAAAGGTTAAAATAAAACCCCTTTTAATTGGGCCAAAAAACCAAAGGAAAACTTTTGCATGTTAAAAATTTAAAAGTGACAAAATTAAACCCCAAATTCACCTGTAACCTATATCTAGTGGTAAAGGAACCAGGTTAAAGGGCCCAGGAAAAAAAATAGATGTTCTAAGGTCAAAAATTTGTTAATAGGTAAAGAATTTTCCGTCACATTTTTTTTTTTTCCTTGCGGTTCTCTTTGTTAAAAATCCAATTGGTGTTTTTACCATAAAAATGATGGTTCCAAAGAAAACATAGATAGAAGGGGAAAAATGCCATAAAAAACATAGAGGGGGCCAGAAAAATTAAACTTTTATAAAATCCTTCTTTCGCGGGGTTTTACCCCCCCGAAAAGCGCGCCCCCACCCCTTAGTAGACTAACCTGGTTCCCCCTTTGTGCTCCGTGCCACATTTTTAAACCTGATATGTTTCCCGCAAAAAATATGGTTATCTTTTACACAGGTTATAAAGTTAAAAATTTGTTTGGCATAAAAAAACCTAAAACCTTAGGTCTGTCACAAGTGGTTCTGTGGGAAAGGGGGGTTGTTTTAATGGGGCGGGCAACCCCCCCCAAAGGGACTGTGTTGGGTGAAAAAGAGTGTCTGTCTAAAAAAAGGACTGTGCTAGGCCGGGAAATGTTT
>JAODAL010076967.1:0-13438 GCA_025379985.1 Phyllomedusa bahiana | reverse complement strand
GAGGGCCGGACTCCCCACAGGGCAGGCCCGGGCTGTGACGTCAAGAAAACCCGGAAGGATTTTCCCCTCCGTGTGTCTGTAAAGGCAGGGCTGCAGGATCGCCCGATATGCGCTGCTGCCGCCGCAGAGCGCAGGGGAGCGATCTCCTCTGGTTCCCTTTTTATTGCGACCCGATGTGGATTTTAAAGGGGTTTAACCCCCCCCCCCGGGCGCCGGGGGTGGGGCCCGACGCGCGGGATGTCAGCTGTAATATCAGCTGACACCGGCGGTCGCGCAAAATTGTTTAGAGTTCGCGCGTCTCAGGACGTACCCATACTTTCCCAGGTGCGTGAACCCACAAAAGACCTGGGATGGAACGTTCTAAGGTCGTTTAAGGGGTTAAATGGTGTTCATAAAGGGATTGCTTTTTAGTTAAAGATCTTAAAAAAAAGCATTTTGCAACTGTGTCCATTAACAGGTCCCCCTTTCCCTAGTACCCCCTCTTGTATGGGCGATCGCTCCTCGGGTTGCTATAGCTACAGCCCTTTTCATTCTCCTGATAGGCGCGCATGGTGTATAGCTCAGACGGGCCCTCAAATGCAGTTAGTAAAGCCAGAAAAAACCCCCTGAATTCTAAATAAAAAAAAGAAAACAGGTGAGGTAAGATGAATCAATGTAGTAGCAACCCCTTTAATGCAGTCATAATATTTTTCAATGAAACCCAGCCCATAAAAAAGCACGAGTTTTGCATGGTTTTGATTTTTCTTAAAGAAGTTTTGGTGATTTTCATTGATCTAGAATTTTAAATCTTTTCATTTATCTAAAATGATAAATTACTTTTTATAGTTTTCGTGTATTTCTTCGATTTTGGCAGTTTTTTTTGTTTTAAAAAAGGTCACTTCAGTTCACAAATACATTTCTTGTCAGTTTAAGTGTTATTTAAAAAAAAAAGCGCCAATAACTTTATTCTTTATGCGCTGGAATACAATTAGTTACATTCCTCATATACTGGTTTGGCATTTAAAATAAGTTCAGTCGTTAGTGAAAAAATCTCTTTATTTTTAAATTTTATTTAAAGATTTTTATAGATGTTAGGTTTCTTTGACAGGGGTTTTTTTTCCCCATAAATATAATTTTTCCCCTAAAAAATTTGGCAAAAAGTACAGAAGAGTGATTAAGGGCAATGGCACAAATATGCAAAATAGCTCTCCCCCTGGACAAAAAGGAAAAGAAGGGGAAAATTGAAGGGTTTGGGGCCCTGGGCGAAAGTGTTGGGCCACACGCTACCATGTGCCCCTTCAATTTTGGTGTTTCCTTGTGGAGGAGGGGTTTTTGGGTCCCCTTAGGTGCAGGCCCGGGAGGACTGCTACCTCTGCACCCCCTATAGCTACGCCCCTGGGAAAAGAGTGTCCCCCTGTGTGTACCCCATCAATCAGCTGCAATCTAACCTGAGGGCAAATGTGAAAGTAACAGTGTAATTTCTTTAATAGTATATTTTCTTCCAGTGACACCACAAAGGGACATTCAAAAGATTGTACAGGATTCAAAAAAACTTTCCCTTTCATTATGTGCTTTGTCGATCAGCCCCATTTCCTTCTTGAAATGGACCCCACCTATAATTAAAATAAATTCTTGCAAGAAAGTATCTTATACGTTCTGAAAAGTAATCACTTTAGTAGGAGAGGAGACAGAAGGAGACAGAGAGAGAGAGAATGCAACACTTAAAGGGGTTTTCTCACCTTGTTGTTTTACAGAGCCCAGGCAATTCGTCTCAACTTCCCGGGCGGTGGGTTGGTCCAAAACGTGTTTGTATGTGCCTTTCTTTTCTAGTTGAGTCTGTTACAGTGACGTGTTCAAGAGGTTTGTAAACTTTAATACACAAGGCTACATAACTCTAAAGGGTTAAAGCTTGTTAGTCAGTAATGTAAACAGGTTCCTGTCTTTCAAGATAAGGAACAGGGAGCAGGGAGAGACATCACCATCCCAACCACAAAGAGCAATGAGAGCAGAGAGACATCTGGTAACTAGGGAAGCTTGTGTGCAAAAGCAGGAGCTAGGAACTGCTCCAAACTCTGAAGATAAGCAAAATCAGAACAGTAACATATTTAGTAATAGTGTTTATTTACCTTTAGATGTTGAAAGCTAATCAATAAAATAGGAATATTCCTTTAAGTCAAAAGTTCACAGGAGGAAGATTACAGGTTAATGCAAACTCTGCTACAAAATTGAAGGGGCAATGGACTTCATTGGGGGATCGTCAAAGACTTAACAAGATTAGAGGTTGACGACACATATGCAGTTGAATACTTTAAAATTAAGACCATTTGCAATAATGCACAGCATACAAATAAGTTACTGACTTTTAAGCAGAGACGCTTGTTACCTCCTCTGATGCACTAACGCCAAAAAAGCAAACCAACAACCTATCCACATAAAACCAAATCATTTTATTAAAGAAAACTAATAAAAACAACACAATTAAATGCACAAAAAATAACTAGAAAGGTGACATGCAAAGGACACACAACTACTACCATCCAGGTACTGACATGCTAGTAAATTATACAATGATAATAATACATAACTATAAATCAATGCTAAATCAATAGTAAAAATAAGAGCATACAGACCCGAGGTGCACCACACAACAACCCCAACGTAGTTTCTTCCAAACCCCTTGGCTTCGTCAGGGGGTAATGAGGCCAACCCAAAAACTTCCTTATAAATACCCACTGGCCAATAAAAATAAAAAAACTATAAAAAAATATAATTTGAGACCGTTACCTTGTGTACATAATAGACCAACACGCCACCGATCAAACACCCCGTGTATCACGGCCCGGTGCGACGCCTGCACCGGCGCGGACACACTGCGTCATCGAAAGGGGCGTGTATATGCTAACTACAAGAGCCGGGACGGCGTCAGTACCCGACGCATGCGCAATATAATTTAGACCAACCAAAAATGGCGGCGCCCACCTCTGATGCACTACAGACCCCGCATCTCTCAGTCATCATTTTTAGCTATGTTTCTTTTATTGGTAGACTTTACCACGTCTTAGATCTCACAAACCCAGCATCTCTCAGGCTCTGCAGCATTGATGCATTTATCATATTTCTTACTGTTAATGATACATCCTTGTACTTGATTGAATGTTACCTGCAGTATTCATCGCTCTTTCCTTCCTCCCTGCTACATATAAGGCTAAAATGTTTACATGTCTTGTATCAGCCTTTATCTCTATTCCTCTGTCTCTATGCTATCAGCTTACATGCACCTTCATTCCTCTTCATGTACTGTTATTGTAATCTAATTATTTAATCAAGTTGCATGTGTGTTAGAAAAGTGCTCATTTGTGACTGGTAATTTGAGCGTAGCTTCTCTATCCACTATTATGAGTGACTCAAACATACTTAATATGGCTGAATACCGTCTTCTTTCCCCCAAACACATTTACCATGTTCACGGTGTCTGCCTACATTTTAGCTTGTGTTCACATTCATTCCTGCATCCCATTTATACCTTCTGTGGATTTATCTAAAACCAGTCCCTCTTTCATCCCCTTGCACTATTGCACATATACTGTTCACTTTCTTTAAAGCGGTTGCCTCACCATGCCGTTTCGTAGATCCTGCTCTTTACAGCCAACTTCAGGCTCCCACTTCCTGTTCAGGCTGTAGGTGGTTCTATAGCAGTGATTGGCATTTCAGCTCTGCTATTCCTAGTTGAGGCTATTAGATGGACACTGTGATGGAGGGGTTATAACAGCAGGGCAGAAGGCTATGGAGCTCCAAAGGGTTAAAGGTTTTCAGTAAGAAACATAAACAAGCTCCTGTACTCCTGATAAGAAACAGCAGGGAGTGGTGTTACCATCCCAGCTGGTAAGCAAGAGAAGCTTTTGTACACAAGAAGGAGATAAGAACTGATCTAGCTCTGAAAACAGCAATGTATTTGGTAATAATCTTGATTTACCTTTGCCTTCATGTTTAGAGCCAATGAATGTGGTGAGAATACTCCTTTAAGCACCCTAAGCCATCTGACTCTGCGGCACCACACAGAAGTTCCTCTGATAAATATGGACCATCTGCCACCTCTATCTACTCCCTTGATATTAGCTACAGAGAACATCTCTCCTAAAAAGTCAAATCACGCGTCACTTTTGTAACAACTTATAGAAAAGAATTCAAACATATTACTAAAATAAATAATAATAAGGCCGTGTTCACACGGCTTATTCCCGACGGATTTGAGCACTCACAAATCCGCCGTGAATAAGGGGCGGGACGGGGGCGGGGCCGGAGCGCGGCGGGGGCACCGCTCCCCGGCCCCATAGACATTGCATTATCTACAGCGCGTACGCGCCGTAAATAATGTGCATGTCACTTTCTCCCCCGCGGCGGATTCGCCGAGCGGGGAGGAGCGACGGAATCCACTGTTCTCTATGAGAGCAGTGGATTACCGTAATGACTCCGACGGATTGGCGCCGTACTGCAGCGCAAATCCGGCGCGCAGTACAGCGCCAATCCGTGGCAAAATAAGCCGTGTGAACGAGGCCTAACTCTGATCCTGACCATAGAGACCTTTTCAAACAGGTCCACCATTTGTCGCCAGAAGAGCCCCTACTATCGGGCAAATATTGTCACCTGGTTTGTTTATGGATAAACAAAAAACACGCAAAACCTGACTACACTCTCAGGGCTGCTAATTAGAGATGGGCGAATTTCTCAAAAATTCGATTTGGTCACTTCGCCGAATTTTCGACAAAAATAAATTCGGTTAAATTTTACTTCGACGAATGCGTTAAAGCGCTATTTCAGGCTGCACAGAGCATGCAGGTGCTGTGAACGTTGTGCCTGTTTAAATATGCTGAGGGGCTTGTTTGGTTTCATACAATGTTGTGTTTTTTTGACACGCAGATGGGCTGTCGCCCCTCTTAGATCGCTTCATATAAAATTCCCTGGGCACTTAAGAGGGCAAAACTGAACAAAAAACTCAAGCGGGAATGTTAGCCTGTTTAAAGGGCATGCCCGGAAAGCTGGAAAAAAACAGCTGAGGGCTCAGGGGGGCAACATTAGTGACAGAGTGTGGAGGTGACGGCGGGGAGCCCAGAGGGAAAACAGTGGCACAATGACATTCTGGAGGTGGCAAAACACGAAAGGGAAACCACAGAGTGGCACAATTGATGGGGAGCGGAGGTTTACCGGCAGCCAGTATGAGGTCAGGCAGTGGCACAATTACATTCTGGAGGCGGCCAAAAACAGTATTAGGCCCCAGAGTGGCAAAAATCACACAGTGTGGAGGTCACGGCGGCAGCAGTATGAGGTCAGGCAGTGGCACAATGACATTCTGGAGGGGGCAAAACAGTTTTAGGCCACAGAGTGGCACAAACACCCCAGTGTGGAGGTCACAACAGCAGCAGTTTTGAGATCAGGCAGTGGCACAATGACATTCTGGAGGTGGCAAAACAGGAGGAAGCCACGCAGTGGCACAATGACTGAAAGCGGAGGTCACGGCGGCAGCAGTATGAGATCAGGCAGTGGCACAATGACATTCTGGAGATGGCAAAACAGTATTAGGCCACAGAGTGGCACAATCACACAGTGTGGAGGTCAGGACAGCAGCAGCATGAGATCAGGCAGTGGCACAATGACATTCTGGAGGCGGCAAAAAAAGTATTGGGCCACAGGTGGCACAATACACAGTGTGGAGGTACGGCGGCAGCAGTATGAGGTCAGGCAGTGGCACAATACATTTGGGGGCGGCAAACGTATTAGGCCACAGAGTGGCACAATCACACAATGTGGAGGTCACGGCTGCAGCAGTATAGGTCAGGCAGTGGGCACAATGACATTTGGAGGGCGGGAAAACATTATTATGCCACAGAGTGTCACAATCATACAGTGTGGAGGTCACGGCGGCAGCAGTATGAGGTCAGGCAGTGGCACAATGACATTCTGGAGATGGCAAATCAGTATTAGGCCACAGAGTGGCACAATCACACAGTGTGGAGGTCATGACAGCAACAGCATGAGTTCAGTCAGTGGCTCTTGGACATTCTGGAGGTGGCAAAACAGGAGGAAGCCACAGAGTGGCACAATGACTGTGAGCGGAGGTCACGGCGGCAGCAGTATGAGGTCAGGCAGTGGCACAATGACATTCTGGAGGTGGCAAAACAGTATTAGGCCACAGAGTGGCACAATCACACAGTGTGGAGGTCACGACAGCAGCAGCATGAGGTCAGGCAGTGGCACAATGACACAGTGTGGAGGGCACGGCAGGAGTCACAGCAGCAGCATGAGGTCAGAGAGTGGCACAATGACATTCTGGAGGTGGCAAAAGAGGAGGAAGCCACAGAGTGGCACAATGCTCGAGAGCGGAGGTCACGGCAGCAGCAGCATGAGGTCAGGCAGTGGCACAATGACACAGTGTGGAGGACATGGCAGCAGCCACAGCAGCAGCATGAGGTCAGACAGTGGCACAATGACACAGTGTGGATGTCACGGCAACAGCAACAGCAGCAGCAGCATGAGGTCATAGGGGTGGCACAATGACAGAGTGTTGAGGTGGGTGGCAATACCAGGGACTGGTAAAGATGGTTGGTGGCAGATGGAGAAACTGTCAGCAGATGTGTGGCATCAGGCGGGTGGCGGCATCAGAATAGTGGCTGAGGCAGGTAGTTTGAACCCAGACTGACGCCTAGGCATTGGTGTGTGGAAATCCTGGCCGATCCACGCCAGAATCATCTTGACAAAGGTCAGACGATCCACAATTCGCATGGACAAGCGGGTTCTCTTGGGGTAACGATGGCCCCGCCGCACTGAACACCCGCTCTGATGCCACACTACTGGTGGGCAGGACAGCTTCTCCACTGCAAATCGGCAAGTTGCGGCCACACATCCAGTTTGGCTGCCCAGTAGTCCAGCGGATCTTCTAACTGAGGTGGCAGAGTGCTGTCCAAGTAGGCCACAACCTGTTGGTTCAGGGACTGCTCCAGGTCCTGCTGCTGCTGCTGCTGGCAACTGCCCTCCTCACTAGGCGGGTGAAGGAAGCTGCTCATCAGTGACTCCAGACTTAAGTTACTACTGATGGAGCTGGTACTGGACCGGGAGATGATGTCAAAGAGAAACAGCTCCCTTCTGCAGAGGTGGTGGAGCCTTGACTGGCTGCAATGGCATGCGTGCCACTGGGCGCTGCTGCTGCTGTTGCTGCGGCGGCAGGATGGACCACCACATCTGAGCCACGTTTCTCCCAGGCCACCGGATGGTGACGCTGCATGTGTTGACGCAGGGCCGTGGTGCCAACGTTAGCTCCCTGGCCACGCTTCACTTTCTGCCCACAGATTCTACATATACCCATATTCGGCTCCTCCGGTGTCTTAGCAAAGAACTGCCACACCGCCGAGTATCGGATTTTACCGCCAACTGAGTGACTACTGCCGCCGCTGCCTCGCTGAGCCCCTGTGCCGCTACTTTCTTGGACCTGCGAAGTGGGTTTTTTACCCCGTGGCCGCTTGGCTCCCGACCTCACACTGCTGCTATCCTGCTGACTCACGGCCACACGACCCACTTGCTGGCTGCGCTGCTGCCTGACGCGCAAGCTGACGCCCTCTTCTCCTGACGATGATGAAGCCCTTGCCTCATCATCTATTTGTGTTTCATCGTCACTGCTTTCCTCATCACCAGTCTTGGTATGCCGATTGTGACCTCTCACAACATGACCTGCCATGCCACTCTCCACATCTATACTTTGCCGCTTTTGCAAGAAGCAGGGGATATTGGCCCCATTTCTTCGCTGCCAAGTAGCTGCTGACTGCCCTCCTCAAATTGTTCATCCTCGCTATATAGTGGCGCTGAGCCCAGACCACATAGTAGATCTCTGGCTGAGGGAACCGGATGGGACAGAGGCGGGCTGAGGACAGGTGAGGGCCGCTGACCCGCTCCCGGGCCATGCCAACTAATGGTTGTGTCTGAGGTTCCCACCGACTCTTGGCTGGGGTTGTCAGATGTCATCTGGGAGGAAGTGGATGACCTAGTCAACCAATCAAGAACCCTTGGGTTGCTGAACAACACACGGAGCGCGATGACAGCGGCAGTTGTGGCCTCACCGAGTGACCCCTGCTGCGACGTCCCCTTGCTGTGCTGCGACCTGGGCCTGTTCCAGGAATGTTTGTCCCACTGCCACTCGCAGTTGCAGAGCCTGCCACATCTCTGTCTGACATACTGTTTGTTCTAAAATGTACAGACACTGTTTGATGATGATATCTGTATATGATAAATATACACCCTGTTTTTGACTCCAAATGAACCCAGTAGCAAGCTTGGGTAACCCTTGGATATAAATTGCGCTCCACAAATGGCCAGGAAAAATTTACTTGTATGGGTCGTTTAAATTAACACATGGTGTTTTACAAATGTAAAGCACAACAGGGTTGATTAACCTTCGGGCATGAATTAGGCTACAGGAAAAATTTATATATTTTGGCGTTGAAAAAGACGGTTTATTTTGTCAGCACACCAGCAAAACAACGCTTAATTAACCCCTGGATGTAAATTGCGCCAAAGAATGTCCGCACTAAATAGTAGCTTTGTAGCGTGTTACAATTGCGTGTTTTCTACGCCAAAACAACAAGAGATACAGATATAATTAACCTAAGCTTGTGACTTAGTCTAAAGGAAAAATTTATATATTTGGCGTTGAAAAAGACGGTTTATTTTTGTCAGCACCCCAGCAAAAAAAGCTTGATTAACCCCTGGATGTAAATTGCGCCAAAGAATTGAGCCGCACAAAATAGTAGCTTTGTAGCGTGTTACAATTGCGTGTTTTCTACCCCACACAACAAGAAATACAGTTGTAATTAAACCTTTGCTTGTGAATTAGGCTACAGGAAAAATTTATATAATTTTGGCGTTGAAAAGACGGTTTATTTTTGTCAGCTCCCCAGCAAAACAACGCTTAATTAACCCCTGGATGTAAATTGCGCAATAGAATTGAGTAGCCAAAAATGAAGTGGTATTTGTATTTTTAAAAACGCTGTTTCTTTAAATGAATACAACAGGAAACTGGCTTAGATCCCACTTGGATATTGAATGTATATGCAGCTGCAGTGGACGCACACTGGATTTCAGATCCAATACCCAAAAAATTAGAAATAGAACATTAAGAGAACAGTCTCTGAGACAAGCTGAGACACCCCACAGAAATCGCTATATAAAAATCAATTCTTCAGTAAGAGCTATCAGCCGCGGCAGCACCTTCCCTGATGAGCACAGTGAGAGGTGTGTGAGCTCCCGGCGTCGCGCCCGGACTTATATAGTGCGGTGACGTCACAGAATCCCGCCGGTCTCTGATTTGCTTCACCTCTGCACATGTCATGCAGGCTATGCCCTTCTTCCTCCCAGAGTGCTTTGCCCCATGTAACGCCATGTGCTCGCAGCCATTTTATCAATCAAAAGCACACTTCGTTCACCCGAAGTACCCCAAAGTTTGACTTCGTTCCGAACCGAAGTTTTCCTTCGTTAGAATCAATTCGCCCATCTCTACTGCTAATCACGTGGACATTCACAATGTGTTTGTTGCATCTACTGAGTTAAATCTTATGTTACTAACAATTAATATTCTATCAAATGTTATATTAATTGCAAGACGCAAAATATTGAATATCTGATATCATGCCTAGAGTGTCTGGTTCAATATGTAGGACGTACCAAACAAAAGCTAAAGAAAATAATTCACTGCCATACCTCAGATATTATACACTATGGGCGAGATGCCCAAAAATTGGCGGTACTACGTCAGTTTTTAGGCGCATTAAATAAGTGTAAAGTCCGACCCTATGAAAAATCTGGCATCGGGTATACCTTCAATAGTAAACATAATGCGCCTAAAAATGATGCGCAGTGCGCCTCCATAATGAAATGCGCCTATTGAGGCGCATAGCACATCATTACAAGTGTAAATGTGTTAGGCGCATTTCACATTTTACAAGTATGTGTTAGGCGCATTTCATATACTTGCAATGATAAGCTATGCCCCTTCATGCACAATATGCCTCATTAGGGGCATTACATACTCTACCAATGAAATGTTTTTGTGCCACGATTAGCGCAAATCTTGGCACATAGCATATCATTAGAAGCGTGCAATGCCTCTATCGAGGCACATCGCGCATGGGGGCGCATAGCTTATCATTACAAGTATATGAAATGCACCTAACACATGCGTGAAATGCGCCTAACACATGTACACTTGTAATGATGTGCTATGCGGCTCAATAGGCACATTTCATTATGGAGGTGCAAAGCGCATCATTTTTAGGCGCATTACAATGTGTCATTCCTGGCATATAATGCGCCTAATTTTGGTGTACAGCAGTTCATTTACATCCAAAGTATGGCATCAAAAACGGTTTTAGTACAATATAGACCAAAAAACTGGTGTTGGCATGTTGGGAAATGTCGCTCTATGTATCAATGTTAGGCTATGTGTCCACTGTAATGAAATATGATCATATTTTCGTCGGTTTTAGGGTTCTAAAACTGCTGAAAATACATTCATTCAGGCATCCCATAGCCTTTAATAGAAAAAACGACCTCTAGTCTCCACAGGTTGTTTTCTTCTGCTCTTCTTTTAGCGCAGGCGTATTATACAACATGTTGTATAATATGTTGCCGAGTTGAGTTTTTTCGGCGTCTACCAATACAATTGAAATCTAGAACGCATCGTGGATCAGAGAAAAAAAGGTCGACTTTTGGACAGTTTTTGTCCGATGCAGGGTAGACGTAGCCTTAGGAATGTGTCTGCAGTATCGCTACATTTCCACTAAAAAAAATTCTGGTTGTATTAACTCTACTAGAGTGCAAGGAATTGAAAGGGTTTTACCTCCGGTTCATAGAGGAGATCATAGGAGGAAACTGCTAAACCGGAAATCTGATTGGATCTATGTTTAAGTATGCATGTACCTGATGCTCTTAATTTACATTTGGATTTAGTCCTACAATATTGATCTTTTCATCTCCTGTGATTTTTATTTTTCATGTATTTTTTGTTTGTTTAATTTGTTGTTCATATGTATTTCTAAATAGTGGGTCTTTGAAGTATGGACGTTTTCTTGGTCTGGTGGCCAGCTTTTTAAGTCCATTGCACTGTGTATGATATGTTATGACTAAGGGCTGAACGACATAGCCGGAAATGTGTAAGAACTTTTTTCGTGTATGTTTTTAAATATAATGCAATAAAGATTTGATTTTTTATAGGATGTTGAAGACATTTTTCTTTTATCATATAGTACATGTCCATGCATGGTTCCTGCTTCTATTTACAATGCCTAAGCTGTGAGCTGTCCCTTTCTTCCTTGTCAACATATCTCCTAACCCTGCCCCATCTTCTTTTTCAGTTCATAGCCTGAAACCCAGCAAATGTGAAAACATTGCCGCTGGAATTATCGGTTGGCATGCAAAAAAACCCTCTACTTATGAGTTACTCTTTTAGACTCCATCAACTTACTGACCTTAGCATAGTTCCAACCATGTGACACTGCTTATCGTGCTGCTCTTACACCCAATTTATGATGGTTTACACTTTTTTATACCCTAACACCTGAGAAAAAGCAAGGTGGAGGAAAAAAGTATACCGTATATACTCTAGTATAAGCCGACCCGAGTATAAGCCGAGGCACCTACTTTTGCCCCAAAAAACGGAAAAACTTATTGACTCGAGTATAAGCCTAGGGTGGAAAACGCAGTGGCTACTGGTGAATTTTAAAAATAAAAATGGATACCAATAAATTACATAGGCAGTTTAATGTCCCCCATAGGCAATTATAGGCAGATATATGGCCCTATACGCGGGTATAGGGGGGTTAGTCCAAAAGGCACATTATGGCCCCATAGGCTGTAATGGGCAGTTATATGCCCCCTAAGAGATTATAGGCGATAAGGGCCCCCCATACCAGGTAATGGGCAGGTATATGGCCCCAAGGCATTAATGGGCCCAGGTATATGGCCCCATGGGCCGGTTTTTGGGCAGGCGTAGGCAGGTATGGGCGGGCTGGGGGGAGGGTATGGGAACTGTAGGATTTGGGGGCCGGCTGTGGGGCAGGTATGGAGTTTAGGCGGTATGGGCCCTTAGGCAGGTATAGGCCGCTGTGGGCGGGTATGGGCGGTTGGGCCCTGTGGGAGGTTGGGAGGTTGGGGCCGGCTGTGGGCGGGTAAGGCAGCTGTAGGGGGGATAGGGCAGGTTAGGGCGGCTGTAGGCGGTATGCGGGTTACAGTTTAAAAAAAAATAAAAAAACAATCATTCCCGGGACCCCCGTGTCCGTCCCCCGGGTGCGTCCTGGTTTTTGGCACAGGGGGGGGGACGTCATCGGGCCCCGTGCATCAGCATTGACACACGTGCCTGTGCCGGAAACCCGGACGGCCGCGATCTACGGTGCCCGGAGCCCACTGCTGGGGGGCCCCGGCCCCCCCGCGGGTTCTTTTGAGGGGGGGGTTTGGGGGGGTGGGGGGGGGACGGGGGGACGTCGCCCTCGCCTTCAGTTTATGGCTCCCCGAGGGGTCGATATAATGAAGCGGCCTGTGGCACACTGGCCCTCGCAGCGCCCGAGGCCGACGTGACTCGAGTATAAGCCGAGGGGAGTTTTTTTTCAATTTTTTGTGCTGAAAAACTCGGCTTATACTCGAGTATATACGGTACTTTTTTTCCCTACATTTCATTTTCCAAGTCATTCCTCTAGCACCCTCCATCACATTTCCTCATTGAGGACACTATCCTCAGACTCTTTCATCTATAATCTTTTGTTTTTTCCTCGCTCTCCACCTTTTGCCAACCACTTTTTGCTTCCACACTCTAGTGAAACTGTCTAAAAGTGTGAGACGACTCAATCTAATCACAACTACTCTCTATTGAGTCTTCTGAATCTTACTGCAGCATTTGAAATTAAATATCCTCAATTCCTTTTCAATATCCTCCCCCTCCCCTACTTGGGGGTATGCCCCTCTTTGATTTTTTCCTAATCTTTGACGTATTTGTATTCATTTTCTGGTTCTACCACCTTTCCTGTTCCATGTGCTGTTAACTTTCCTTAGGGATTACATCTAACTGCTTTCTTTAGAAAGCCCCATGGGAGCAAATTTTCAAATTTTTTTCAGTCCATTTTTATGTTTTCACATAATTCCCAAAAAAATTGGGAATCTCCAGGAACAAAAAAAGTGCTTTTGATCTATATTTTATTTTTTCCATGGAAACTTAAACTCTATCAGTTTCTATCTGTTTAAAACTAAAAAGTAACTTTTTTTATATATAATTTTAACCCCAAAACCACTTTTAAAAAATGATCTCTAACCCCATCATTTAACCCCTTTTTTTTCTGAAGAGGGAATAAATCCCTTTTTATCATCAAGTCTGGGGGAACCCCACCTTTTTTAAAAGGGGAGCCCTTTTTCTTAGCAAAGTACTAGCTTC
>JAODAL010076966.1:0-13438 GCA_025379985.1 Phyllomedusa bahiana | reverse complement strand
CCCTTTTTCCCCCCCCACTCCAACCTCTTCGCCCCCCCCTCCCCCGGCCTTTTTTAACCCCTCCGGACCCCTCTCTGTCCCCGCCCCGGACTCCCTCTGCCCCCTGGGCTCCTCTCTGTCCCCCCTCCGGACTCCTCTCTGTCCCCCCCCTCCGGACTCCTCTCTGTCCCCCCTCCGGACCCCTCTCTGTCCCCCCGGAACCCCTCTGCCCCCTCCGGACCCCGTTCCCCCCCCTCCCGACTCCTCTCTTTCCCCCCTCCGCACTCCCCTCTTTCCCCCCTCCGCACTCCCCTCTTTCCCCCCTCCGCACTCCCCTCTTTCCCCCCTCTTTCCCCCCTCTTTCCCCCCTCTTTCCCCCCTCTTTCCCCCCTCTTTCCCCCCTCTTTCCCCCCCTCTTTCCCCCCTCCGCACTCCCCTCTTTCCCCCCTCCTCCGGACCTCTCTCTTTCCCCCCTCCTCCGGACCTCTCTCTGTCCCCCCCTCCTCCGGACCTCTCTCTGTAACCCCTCCGGACCCCTCTCTGTCCCCGCCCCGGACCCCTCTCTGTCCCCCCTCCGGACTCCTCTCTTTCCCCCCTCCGCACTCCTCTCTTTCCCCCCTCCGCACTCCTCTCTGTCCCCCCTTGGTACTCCTCTCTGTGCCCTCCTCCGGGCCCCACCTCTGTCCCCCTCTCTGTCCCCCCTCCACACCCCTCTCTGTCCCCCCTCCGGACTCCTCTCTGTCCCCCCTCCGGACTCCTCTCCCCCCTCTGGGCCCCACCTCTGTCCCCCCTCCACACCCCTCTCTGTCCCCCCTCCGCACTCCTCTCTGTCCCCCCTCCGGACTCCTCTCTGTCCCCCCTCCGGACTCCTCTCTGTCCCCCCTCCGCACTCCTCTCTTTCCCCCCTCCTCCGGACCTCTCTCTTTCCCCCCCTCCTCCGGACCTCTCTCTGTCCCCCCCCTCCTCCGGACCTCTCTCTGTCCCCCCCTCCTCCGGACCCCTCTCCGTCTCCTCCGGACTCCTAACATTGTTTTTCGTGATGGGTTGGGCCCCCATGGATATTAGATGCTTGGCCGACACGATCGTTCATATCTACCTGAGTTATGGCGCAGTTTTGTCACCCACTGCTGGAGCGCCCCTGGGGTTGGGGCCCGAAACAGATATTCAGAGCCGTCCATTAATCTGCAGGAACAGAGAATAAAGAAATGGGACTGATGGCTGAGTACGGGTATATATATATGGAGTGGCATAGGGCGGCTGTATACGGAGTATATATATGGAGTGTCATGGGGGTGGCTGTGTATGGACTGTTGGCTATATAGTTTATACACTATACATCAGGCCCAGCTGTGTGAGCCATTAAGCCATTGCGTGAGCCATTGTTATAAGTTGGTGGAGAATGCGGGCGTCCTCGCCAGTAAGCTGCTTCCCGCAAGGCCCACATGGGGCATAAGGGCCACACAAGGGGGGAGAGGCTCTGCACTCACCGTAGCCGGAAGCAGTTGTCTCTCTTGTAATCTGGTTCCGGGGTGCAGGCCGCTCCTGTGAGGTGCAAGGGGGGAGCAGATCCACAGCTCTATGGGGGAGAAGAGGGTCAGTTACTGCTGTGGGTTACAGCCCGACCCACCCTTGATCTACCACCGAACATATCCCCAAACCTACCACCAAACGTACTCCCAAACCTACCACCAAACGTACTCCCAAACCTACCACCAAACGTACCTCCAATCCTACCACCAAACCTACCACCAAACATACTCTCAAACCTACCACAAAACATACCCCCAATCCTACCACCAAACCTACCACCGAACGTACCTCCAAACCTACCACCAATTGACCCCCAAACGTACTCCCAAACCTACCACTGAACATACCCTCAAACATACCACCAATTGTCCCCCATGTCTACCACCGAACAGACCCCCAAAGTACTCCCAAACCTCCCACCGAATGTTCCCCCAAACGTGCCACCAATTGAACCCCATGCATAGTACCATATGTTCCCTCAAACCTACCACCAAACCGACCCCCAAAACTACCACCAAACGTACCTCCAAACCTACCACTAAACTGACCCCCAAGCCTACCACTGAAAGTGCCCCCACACCTACCACCGAACCTACCCCTGACCTACTCCAAAACCTTCTACTGAACCTACACCTGACCTACTCCCAAACCTTCTACTCAACCTACCCCTGACCTACTCCCAAACCTTCTACTGAACCTACGCCTGACCTACTACCAAACCTTCTACTGAACCTACCCATGACCTACTCCCAAACCTTCTACTGAACCTACCCCTGACCTACTCCCAAACCTTCTACTGAACCTCCCCCTTACCTACTCCCAAACCTTCTACCGAACCTACCCCTGACCTACTCCCAAACCTTCTACTGAACCTACCCCTGACCTACTCCCAAACCTTCTACTGAACCTACCCCTGACCTACTCCCAAGCCTTCTACCAAACCTACCCCTGACATACGCCCAAACCTTCTACTGAACCTACCCCTGACCTACTCCCAAGCCTTCGCCCGAACCTTCCCCTGACCTACTCCCAAGCCTTCGACCGAACCTACACCTGACCTATTCACAATCCTTCTACCGAACCTACCCCTGACCTACTCCCAAACCTTCTACTGAACCTACCCCTGACCTACTCCCAAGCCTTCTACTGAACCTACCCCTGACCTACTCCCAAGCCTTCTACCGAACCTACCCCTGACCTACTCCCAAACCTTCTACTGAACCTACCCCTGACCTACTCCCAAGCCTTCTACCGAACCTACCCCTGACCTACCCCCAAACCTTACACTGAACATACTCATGAACCTACCCCCAAATCGTACACCAAACCTAACCCGAAACATAGTCCTGAACCCACCTCCAAACCTGCCCGCAGTCACCCACAGAGCTGACAATCTAGTGATATTAAACGCTCACAGGTAATGTTAGCCAGTGACTGATTTGGTTCTTCGGTACCACTATGTAATATCACAAATAGTATGATCGCCGCGGCCATTGGGCTGAGGAGCTGGCACTCACCTTGGTGGAGTATTTGTGGTCATGGTAGAAGCAGAGGGTCCTCCTCACCAGCACAGCATAGAAGGTGCCCCAGGTGCGGCTGGAGGCCTGCGGACAAGACACGCGTGATGGCGACGACCGATTACATGGCGGAATTATATTCTGCTAAAAGCTGTATCAACAGATGCATCAGGTACTGTCCCCACCCACTGCAGTGACAGCAGACCCCGCCCACTGCAGTGACAGCAGCCCCCGCCCACTGCCACGACATAAGGCCCCCGCCCACTGCCACGGCATCAGGCCCCCGCCCACAGCCAAGGCATCAGGCCCCCACTCACTGCCACGACATCAGGCCCCCGCCCACTGCCATGACATCAGTCCCCACCCACTGCCACGGAATCAGGCCCCACCCACTGCCACTGCACAAGGCCCTGCCCACTGCAACAACATCAAGCCCCACCCACTGCCACGGCATCAGGCTGCCACCCACTGCAATGTCATCAGGCCCCGCCCACTGTATTAGCATCAGGCTCCCACCCACTGTTATATCATCAAGGCCCACCCACTGCCACAGCATCAGGCCCCGCCCACTGCAATACCAACTGGTCCCGCCCACTGCCACAACATCAGGCCCGCCCACTGTGATACCATGCAGGCCCCGCTTACTGCCACAGACAACATCCTGTTTTCTCCGGTCTAAACCCTCTGCCAAATTACTGCATATTACACTCACTTTCCGGCCCCCGACCTGCAGGACGTGTTTCTTCTCCAACGGCCCCTCCATCAAATGAAAGTCCAGCTTCGGAGTCACCTGCAAAAACAGGACAAAGGCCACGTGAACACCTATCCACCCCCGGGACACGGGTAGAGGAGTCCTACCCACCCCCGGGGACACGGGCGGAGGAGTCCTTTCCACCCCCAGGACACGGGCGGAGGAGTCCTATCCACCCCCAGGGCACAGGCTGAGGAGTCCTACCCACCCCCGGGGACACGGGCAGAGGAGTCCTACCCACCCCCGGGGCACAGGCAGAGGAGTCCTACCCACCCCCGGGGACACGGGCGGAGGAGTCCTCTACACCCCCAGGACACGGGCAGAGGAGTCCTACCCACCCCCGGGACACGGGCAGAGGAATCCCACCCCCCCCCGTGGACACGGGCGGAGGAGTCCTTTCCACCCCCAGGACACGGGCTCAGGAGTCCTACACACCCCCGGGGCACGGGCTCAGGAGTCCTACTCACCCCCGGGGCACGGGCTCAGGAGTCCTATCCACCCCCGGGACACGGGCGGAGGAGTCCTATCCACCCCTGGGACACGGGCGCAGGAGTCCTACCTACCACCGGGACACGGGCGGAGGAGTACTCAACACCCCCAGGACACGGGCGGAGGACTCCTCGCCACCCCCAGGACACGGGCGGAGGAGTCCTTTCCACCCCCAGGACACGGGCAGAGGAGTCCTATCCACCCCCGGGACACGGGCGGAGGAGTCCTCCCCACCCCCGGGACACGGGCGGAGGAGTCCTTTCCACCCCCAGGACACGGGCAGAGGAGTCCTATCCCCCCCCGGGACACGGGCGGAGGAGTCCTTTCCACCCCCAGGACACGGGCAGAGGAGTCCTATCCACCCCCGGGGACACGGGCGGAGGAGTCCTATCCACCCCTGGAACACGGGCTGAGGAGTCCTACCCTGCCCCGGGGCACGGGCGGAGGAGTCCTATCCTCCCCGGGAAAACGGGCGGGGGACTCCCCTACACCCCCGGGACACGGGCGGAGGAGCCCCTATCCACCCCTGGGACACGGGCGCAGGAGTCTACCTACCACCCGGGACACGGGCGGAGGACTCCTCTACACCCCCAGGACACGGGCGGAGGACTCCTCTACACCCCCAGGACACGGGCGGAGGAGTCCTTTCCACCCCCAGGACACGGGCAGAGGAGTCCTATCCACCCCCGGGACAAGGGCAGAGGAGTCCTAACCAGCCCCGGGGCACGGGCGGAGGAGTCCGATCCACCCCCCGGACACGGGCAGAGGAGTCATATCCGCCCCCGGGACATGGGCGGAGGAGTCCTACCCACCCCCGCGGCACGGGCTGAGGAGTCCTATCCACCCCCGGGGACACGGGCTGAGGAGTCCTATCCACCCCTGGAACACGGGCTGAGGAGTCCTACCCTGCCCCGGGGCACGGGCGGAGGAGTCCTATCCTCCCCCGGGACACGGGCGGAGGACTCCCCTACACCCCCGGGACACGGGCGGAGGAGTCGTTTCCACCCCCAGGACACGGGCGGAGGAGTCGTTTCCACCCCCAGGACACGGGCGGAGGACTCCTCTACACCCCTGGGACACGGGCGGAGGACTCCTCTACACCCCCGGGACACGGGCGGAGGAGTCCTCTACACCCCCGGGACACGGGCGGAGGAGTCCTCTACACCCCCGGGACACGGGCGGAGGAGTCCTCTACACCCCCCGGACAACGGGCGGTAGGAGTCCTCTACACCCCCGGGACACGGGCGGAGGAGTCCTCTACACCCCCAGGACACCGGGCGGAGGAGTCCTCTACACCCCCAGGACACGGGTGGAGGAGTCCTATCCACCCCTTAGGACACGGGTGGAGGAGTCCTATCCACCCCCAGGACACGGCCGGCGGAGGAGTCCTCTACACCCCCAGGACACGGCCGGCGGAGGAGTCCTCTGCACCCCCGGGACACGGGCGGAGGAGCCCTCTACACCCCCGGGACACAGGCGGAGGAGTCCTCTACCCCCCCTGGGACACGGGCGGAGGAGTCCTCTACACCCCCGGACACGGGCGGAGGAGTCCTCTACACCCCCGGGACACGGGCGGAGGAGTCCTCTACACCCCCGGGACACGGGCGGAGGAGTCCTCTACACCCCCGGGACACGGGGAGGAGTCCTCTACACCCCCCGGGACACGGGCGGAGGAGTCCTCTAACCCCCGGGACACGGGCGGAGGAGTCCTTACACCCCCGGACACGGGCGGAGGAGTCCTCTACACCCCCGGGACACGGGCGGAGGAGTCCTCTACACCCCCGGGACACGGGTGGAGGAGTCCTCTACACCCCCGGGACACGGGTGGAGGAGTCCTATCCACCCCTTAGGACACAGGTGGAGGAGTCCTATCCACCCCCAGGACACGGCCGGCGGAGGAGTCCTCTACACCCCCAGGACACGGACGGAGGAGTCCTATCCACCCTCAGGACACGGGCGGAGGAGCCCTATCCACCACCGGGACACGGGCGGAGGAGTCATACAGTATAAACACCCAGGTAACCTTTTATATCCAGGATATGAGCAGAGGAGTCAGGAACACCTTCTCACCTTGAGTGTGGACATTTTCTCTACAGTCTCAGGTGCAGGACTCTTTGGACTTGGCTCGGAGACCTCTTCACGAACCTCCCCCGGAAAACATGTTGCAGGGGCAGCGACTGTACTTTGACTCTTCTCCGTCCAGGTGTTGCGCTTTTTCTCTGTCACTATCTCTGTAGATAAAATGGCGGATGGTGGCAGAGTGAATGTGGCCACCAACATGTTTGGTTCATCGCCCATCACCACCTTGGCGTATGGTTCTGCATGAGCGTTGTGTTTCACTGGAGGCAGACTACACCCCACCATCTCTTTCGGCGCCATGTTGTAAGACTCCACTGGGCACACTAGTGGCACCTTCTTGGCATTATTCCAGATGCCTTCCAGCTCTTCATCATCATTTTCTAAGAATTCATGGTCTGGGTGGAGAACTTCCTGAAGTGAACTGGTCTTCGTGAATATCTTTTTGTTGGGTAGGTGCTCTATGGGATTGTAGGAGTCATGCAGGTGGTGGGAGGGTTCATAAGTGTGGAGGATATACTTGGAGGAAAACACTGATACTGGCTGTCCATTATAAGGCTGCTTGTCCTCAAACTGAGCACAATTGTTCTTTCCGAGGACTGGAGATGTTCTGTTAGCTCTACCTGGCTCCTGAAGGATTAGAGATGAGGTGGTAGCTCTGACTGTCTCTCGAAGGTCTGGAGTTGGGGTGGTTGCTCTACCTGTCTCTTGAAGGGCTAAAGATGAAGTAGTAGCTCTACCTGTCTCTTGATGTACTGAAGATGAGGTGGTAGCTGTGATTGTCTCTTGAAAAACTGTAGGTGAGGTGGTAGCTCCGACTGTCTCTAGAAGGACTGGAAATGAAGTGGTATCTCCACCTGTATCTTGAATGACTGAAGATGAGGTAGTAACTCTACCTGTCTCTTGATGGATTGAAGATAAGGTAGTTGCTCTATCTGTCTCATGATAAACTGGAGACAAACTGATAGCTCTACCTATCTGTCGAAGGACTGGATATAAGGTGGTAGCTTTGACTGTCTCGTGATGGACTGAAGATGAGGTGGTAGCTCTGCCGGTCTCTGGAAGGACTGGAGACAAACTGGTAGCTCTTCCTATCTGTCGAAGTATTGCAAATGATGTGGAAGCTCTGACTGTCTCTCTAAGGACTCGGGATGAGGTGGTAGCTCTGACCGTCTCTCGAAGGACTGGAGATGAGGTGGTAGCTCCGACCGGCTCTCGAAGGACTGGAGATGAGGTGGTAGCTCCGACCATCTCTCGAAGGACTGGAGATGAGGTGGTAGCTCCAACTGTTTCTCGAAGGACTGGAGATGAGGTGGTAACTCTGACTGTCTCTCGAAGGACTGGATATGAGGTGGTAACTCCGACTGTCTCTTGAAGGACTGGAGATGAGGTGGTAACTCCGACCATCTCTCGAAGGACTGGAGATGAGGTGGTAGCTCCAACTGTTTCTCGAAGGACTGGAGATGAGGTGGTAACTCTGACTGTCTCTCGAAGGACTGGATATGAGGTGGTAACTCCGACTGTCTCTTGAAGGACTGGAGATGAGGTGGTAGCTCCAACTGTTTCTCGAAGGACTGGAGATGAGGTGGTAACTCCGACTGTCTCTTGAAGGACTATAGAAGCCATGGTAACTCCTTCACTTTGACAATAGGAATCCAAGATGTTTGCTGAAGTGGCTTCAAGACTCTTGGGTGAATTCTGGGCATTTTCCTGTGTGTCCCAGTCAAGGTCAATATGCTGTAAGACAATTGGAGAAAGTCTTTCTATTTCAAAGCTATCAATGAGATCTTCTAACTCCTGAGACTCCTTGGAGCTGGCTGTGGACCTCCCATAGCCATGGATGTTCTGCCGACAATAACCAGGGCTATTAGTCAGGGCTTCAAGCCATGTGCTCGAGCCTGACCACTGACTGTCTCTTTCAGCAATGGATGAGTCTTCCTCTGTTTCCCCAGTCTCAATGGCTCTAGGTTTTTCTTTAGAACAAAAATGGTGGAAATGTTCAGTGTCATCTGCGGATCTCACTGAGATAGCATCTTGGGTGTTGTTCAACACTTGTGGCTCCTTAGAGAGCTGTAGAGTCAGGACACTACCTACTGTAAGACGTGGACAAGAACTAGGCTTTGTATGAGGAATAGTGAGGAGACCTTTCAGATCCGAATTCTTAGAACCAGATTCACATTCGGTATCGATGTCCTTGGTCAGCGGGTTTTTTACATAGTTTAGAAAAGTTTCCAGCTCCGTGTTTACTCCTGAAGTTGGTAAGTTCTTCTCCTGCTTTGGAGGCCACGTGGAGGTCTGGTATGGGCAATGGTCTTTGGTGTTGGGCTGTCTGCTGGAGTAAAGTCCCATGATCCCTTGTATTGTGCATCTCTGAGCTCTCTCCTTCCTCCTGAGGCTCTTAAAAAATATGTTTGACCTGACCTTTGGAGGATCTGCCGAGGAAGACTGACCTGCGGGAAGCAAGGAGCTGTCTCCAGATACAACAACAGTCTTGGAAACCCGCGGCACGGTCAAGCTTTGGTATGGGTTTGGAGGATCCTCCTCCATATTCAAGTAAGTGCTCACCTGGATGAGGAAAAGAAAATGAGACCTAAGCACAAGAGGCCAACGAGAGTCAGACACCCCAGAATGGGAAAGTAATGAGAGACGGGTGTGTGTATGAAAGGAGGGAAAAAGAGGTTGAAGGTCATGAGTGATATCTGGGGTGAAGGTGACGAGTGATATCTGGATGAAGGTGACGAGTGATATCTGGGATGAAGGTGACGAGTGATATCTGGGGTGAAGGTGACGAGTGATATCTGGGGTGAAGGTGACGAGTGATATCTGGGGTGAAGGTGACGAGTGATATCTGGGATGAAGGTGACGAGTGATATCTGGATGAAGGTGACGAGTGATATCTGGGATGAAGGTGACGAGTGATATCTGGATGAAGGTGACGAGTGATATCTGGGGTGAAGGTGACGAGTGATATCTGGGATGAAGGTGACGAGTGATATCTGGGGTGAAGGTGACGAGTGATATCTGGGATGAAGGTGACGAGTGATATCTGGGATGAAGGTGACGAGTGATATCTGGGGTGAAGGTGACGAGTGATATCTGGGGTGAAGGTGACGAGTGATATCTGGGGTGAAGGTGACGAGTGATATCTGGGATGAAGGTCATGAGAGATATCTGGGGTGAAGGTGACGAGTGATATATGGATGAAGGTGATGAGTGATATCAGGGTTGAAGGTCATGAGAGATATCTGGGGTGAAGGTGACGAGTGATATCTGGGGTGAAGGTGACGAGTGATATCTGGGGTGAAGGTGACGAGTGATATCTGGGATGAAGGTGACGAGTGATATCTGGGTTGAAGGTGACAGTGTGGTGGATATAACTCTGGGGTGAAGGTGACGAGTGATATCTGGTTGAAGGTGACGAGTGATATCTGGGGATGAAGGTGACGAGTGATATCTGGATGAAGGTGACGAGATATTCTGGGTGAAGGTGACGAGTGATATCTGGGGTGAAGGTGACGAGTGATATCTGGATGAAGGTGACGAGTGATATCTGGATGAAGGTGACGAGTGATATCTGGGATGAAGGTGACGAGTGATATCTGGGGTGAAGGTGACGAGTGATATCTGGGGTGAAGATGACGAGTGATATCTGGATTAAGGTGATGAGTGAAATCTGGATGAAGGTGACGAGTGATATCTGGGATGAAGGTGACGAGTGATATCTGGATGAAGGTGAACGAGTGATATCTGGGTGAAGGTGACGAGTGATATCTGGATGAAGGTGATGAGTGAAATCTGGATGAAGGTGACGAGTGATATCTGGGATGAAGGTCATGAGAGATATCTGGGGTGAAGGTGACGAGTGATATCTGGGGTGAAGGTGACGAGTGATATCTGGGGTGAAGGTGACGAGTGATATCTGGGGTGAAGGTGACGAGTGATATCTGGGGTGAAGGTGACGAGTGATATCTGGGGTGAAGGTGACGAGTGAAAACTGGGATGAAGGTGACGAGTTGATATCTGGGGTGAAGGTGACGAGTGATATCTGGGGTGAAGGTGACGAGTGATATCTGGGGTGAAGGTGACGAGTGATATCTGGGGTGAAGGTGACGAGTGATATCTGGATGAAGGTGACGAGTGATATCTGGGATGAAGGTGACGAGTGATATCTGGATGAAGGTGACGAGTGATATCTGGATGAAGGTGACGAGTGATATCTGGGATGAAGGTGACGAGTGATATCTGGGGTGAAGGTGACGAGTGATATCTGGGGTGAAGGTGACGAGTGATATCTGGATGAAGGTGACGAGTGATATCTGGGGTAAAGTTGACGGGTGATATCTGGGGTGAAGGTGACGAGTGATATATGAATGAAGGTGATGAGTGATATAAGGGTTGAAGGTCATGAGTGATATCTGGGGTGAAGTTGACTAGTGATAGCTGGGGTGAAGGTTACGAGTGATATCTGGATGAAGGTGATGAGTGATAATCTTGGATGAAGGTGACGAGTGATATCAGGGTTGAAGGTCATGAGAGATATCTGGGGTGAAGGTGACGAGTGATATCTGGATGAAGGTGATGAGTGATATCTGGATGAAGGTGACGAGTGATATCTGGGGTGAAGGTGACGAGTGATATCTGTGGAGAAGGTGATGAGTGATATCTGGATGAAGGTGACGAGTGATATCTGGGTTGAAGGTGACGAGTGATATCTGGATGAAGGTGACGAGTGATATCTGGGGGGAAGGTGACGAGTGATATCTGGGGTGAAGGTGACGAGTGATATCTGGGATGAAGGTGACGAGTGATATCTGGGGTGAAGGTGACGAGTGATATCTGGGATGAAGGTGACGAGTGATATCTGGGGTGAAGGTGACGAGTGATATCTGGATGAAGGTGACGGGTGATATCTGGGGTGAAGGTGACGAGTGATATCTGGGGGGGAAGGTGACATGTTTCTGGGTGAGGTGACGAGTGATATCGGGGCTGAAGGTGACGAGTGATATCTGGGGTAAAGTTGTCGGGTGATATCTGGGGTGAAGGTGACGAGTGATATCTGGGGTGAAGGTGACGAGTGATATCTGGGGTGAAGGTGACGAGTGATATCTGGGATGAAGGTGACGAGTGATATCTGGGGTGAAGGTGACGAGTGATATCTGGGGTGAAGGTGACGAGTGATATCTGGGGTAAAGGTGACGAGTGATATCTGGGATGAAGGTGACGAGTGATATCTGGGATAAAGGTGAAGAGGGGATATCTGGGTAAAGGTGACGAGTGAAATCTGGAATGAAGGTGACGAGTGATATCTGGGGTGAAGGTGACGAGTGATATCTAGGATGAAGGTGACGAGTGATATCTGGGGAGAAGGTGACGAGTGATATCTGGGGTGAAGGTGACGAGTGATATCTGGGGTGAAGGTGACGAGTGATATCTGGGGTGAAGGTGACGAGTGATATCTGGGGTGAAGGTGACGAGTGATATCTAGGATGAAGGTGACGAGTGATATCTGGGGAGAAGGTGACGAGTGATATCTGGGGTAAAGTTGACGGGTGATATCTGGGGTGAAGGTGACGGGTGATATCTGGGGTGAAGGTGACGGGTGATATCTGGGGTGAAGGTGACGGGTGATATCTGGGGTGAAGGTGACGGGTGATATCTGGGGTGAAGGTGACGAGTGATATCTGGGGTGAAGGTGACGAGTGATATCTGGGGTGAAGGTGCGAGTGATTTTCTGGGGTGAAGGTGACGAGTGAAAATCTGGGGTGAAGGTGACGAGTGATACCCTGGGCTGAAGGTGACGAGTGATATCTGGGGTGAAGGTGACGAGTGATATCTGGGGTGAAGGTGACGAGTGATATCTGGGGTGAAGGTGACGAGTGATATCTGGGGTAAAGTTGACGGGTGATATCTGGATGAAGGTGACGGGTGATATCTGGGGTGAAGGTGACGAGTGATATCTGGGGTGAAGGGACGGTGATATCTGGGTGAAGGTAAACGAGTGATATCTGGGGTGAAGGTGACGAGTGATATCTGGGGTGAAGGTGACGAGTGATATCTGGATGAAGGTGACGAGTGATATCTGGGGTGAAGGTGACGAGTGATATCTGGGGTGAAGGTGACGAGTGATATCTGGGATGAAGGTGACGAGTGATATCTTGGTTGAAGGTGACGAGTGATAATCTGGGGTGAAGGACGAGTGATATCTGGTTGAAGGTGACGAGTGATATCTGGATGAAGGTGACGAGTGATATCTGGGGTGAAGGTGACTAGTGATATCTGGGGTGAAGGTGATCCAACCAGGGATCGTTCCTTAGAGGTCGGTGTCAGCTGGAGGCTGGTAAAGGAAGTTCGAGAAGTTGCAGGACATTGGAGGTCAGTGCATGAGCTGCAGACAACACTGCCCCCCGGTGGCCAAAACAGCAAGAAATCACAGCAAACCTCAGGTAACACACAACACTGCCCCCCACCCCCCCGGGGCGAGATCATAGGATCGGGGGACAGACTCCAGCGTTAGGCTCAAACTGGTGCCGGTAAATTCTGCAATTTATTCCCGGAACGGCAGAATATTCCCCCTTTCCTTGTATCACTCAATGATAAAGGCAGTAATGTCCCCCCCTCCTTGGTATCACTCTATGATGGCAGTAATTTCTCCTCCTTGTACACTCTTTTTGAACGGCAGAAATTTGTCTCCCTCCTCCTTGTACACTCTATGAACCAGTAATGTCTCCCTCCTTAATCACTCTTATGAACGGCAGTAATACTCCCCCTCCCGATCCCTAGAAGGGCCCCCCCAGAAATATCTCCCCTCCTTGTACCCATTTCTATGAAGGCAGTAATATCTCCCCTCCTTGTATCACTCTTTGAAGGCAGAAATAATCTCCCTCCTTGTATCACTCTTGAAGGCAGTAATGTCTCCCACTCCTAGTATCACTCTATGAACGGCAGTAATTCTCCTCCCTTGTAACACTCTATGAACGGCAGTAATATCTCCCTCTCCTCGTATCACTCTATGAACGGCAGTAATATCTCCCCTCCTTGTATCACTCTATGAAAGGCAGTAATTTCCCCCCCTTTATCACTCTATGAACGCAAAATA
>JAODAL010076965.1:0-13439 GCA_025379985.1 Phyllomedusa bahiana | reverse complement strand
TTCCCACGGGAGCGTGCTTCCTGCCTCTCTCCCCTCAAAAAAGGGGGGCCGGGCAAAAATTTCCCACTCTCCCACACCAGAAACCTCCACACCCAAACCCTGAAAGCTGTTTTCTACAATCAAAAAACACAAAATTGTGCCCAGTGCCTAAACATAAAAAGGGGAACAGATCGTGTGCTCTTTTAGGGTTTCATAGAAGACTGGCTTCCACTGTAACAAACCTCCAGCGGGGGGGAGAAGAGATCAGTCTTCTGATTTCAAGAAGCCCTGTCTAACTAAATGCGGGCTGTGCTATGTAGACAAAAGCTCTTACAAAATAAGACTGCATAGGGAGAGGAAGGGACACAGTGACATTTAAAATTTTAGAAAGGGGGGGTTGGAAAGCACACTAAACTCGGGAACGAGAATAAACAAGAAGGGGGGGGTTTTTTCATCCCCCTTCAGTTAAGAAACACCCGCTGGGAGGGGAAAAACAACCCCCGGGTTTTGAAGAGCTGAGAAATGAAAGTAAAAAGTACAAAGAAAAAACACGAACTGTTTAAGCCACCACCCCCTTTTAAAATCTCCAGATACCTCCCCTAAAGCAATCCCCGCTCCTCCAGGACCTTCCCCTCGCTCCCCCTTTATCAGCTCCCACAAAACCCAATCCCCCAAGACTTCCCCCCCTTGCTTCCCCCGCATTTCGGGGAACCACCCCCAACCATAAACCCTCTCCCCCACTCTCACCAGCTTCAAAAGAAACCTAAAAACCCTTCATTTCTTCAGAGCCTAAAAACCAACAATAACCCCATTGCCACTTTTTCCCGCCCCACAAATTTTCCCTCCTCTCACCTTTGTCTCCTCCCCCCCTCCTTGCAGAGTGTAACCCTCACGGGCAGGGACCTCTCTCCTTTTGTAACAGTTGTTAGTATTAATTTTTCACCTTTTTCTTTGTTTTTGACCAAAGTTATGTAGGGGAAACCCAAATTTTTACAGCGCTCGGAAAACCCAAAGGGGGCTCTATAAAATTAAAAATAATAATGACCACCATGGGTGCAAATGTGCTAACCCCTGAGCCTTCCCTTCTCCACTGTTCAAAACCCCCGAGCCACTGCACCACTGGGGCTAACTCCCGACCACCATCTACACCAAGTTTTAAACCCCGAGTCACCAGGCTGCACTGTGCTAAGCAATGAGACACCCGACTGCACAGTGCTGTGCAAAGAGCCACCATGCTGCACCGTGCTATGCAAAGAGCCAAACCCGCGCCCCCTGCCCATGCCCAAAAAGCCACCAGCCCGCACGTGCTAACCCCCGACCCTCCTTTTTTTCACTGTGTCAACCCCTGACCAACTGGGGGGCCCCCCCCCTTTCTGCCCCTGTGCTAATTCCGAGCCCCCCATGCTGCACCATGTTAACCACTGAGCCACCCTACTGCACTGTGTTAACCCATGAGCCACTGTGCTGCATCATACTAGCCACTGAGCCAATGTGTTGCACTGTGCTAACCACTGTCTGCAAATCCCGCTATGCAAAGACCACAGCTGCACTGTGGGGTTTAAACATGGGGGCCCCCCTGCGCCGGGCCCTGTAAAACCCCTAAACACTTTTTGCTACACCTGACATCCGCTTTCACCATGCTAACCAATGAGCCATCTTTTCTGTATTTTTGCCCCAACCCCCCACCCCCTTTTGCTGCACCATGCTAAAACCCCCCGGGGCCCCTGTGCTCACCATGCTAACCACTGAGCTGTTTTTTCCCCCAGATTTTCCCCCCCACCTTTTCCCAAATAAAAAAATTCAGCATCTCCCCGCTCCCCTCCACCTTCCCCGTCTCAAACCCCCTTGGGTTTTTGGGGCCTTCGGGTGGGCAGTTTTGGGCCCTCCTCTAAACCCATACCTTTGGCCTCGGTGAACTCCCAAAAGGCTTATGGCCAAAATTAATATTACCCGTGGGCACAAAGTCTCTGAGCGTCGCCATGGAATAGAAACCCTGCATTCTTTACACTGCGGACTACATTCAGATAACTGGAGCGTAATAGAAATAAGGCCTATATTACAATACAGGGGTTATACAGGAAGAGTGTACTGCCCCTTTAAGACGACATGGCATCACAGGCTCTCTGTTCCCCAAGTTTCAGGTCTAAATGTCCTGGAAAGAACCTTGGCCTCGGTCACCGGGGGCCCAGAGCCAGCAGTTGACTCACTGTAATTTACATGCACTGAGGTCCTGCTGATACATTTACAGGGAAGTTCTACGTGTGATGAACATGATATACTGCATATATAATCTGTGTGTAGTCACCGAATGCGGGGTGGGGGGCAAAATAGGGTCAGCTGCAAGCACACGTGCAATGTATGTGCAAGAAAGAGGGCTCATCCCAAAGCTGAATGATACCCTCTACTCCTGAGGCCCCTGCAGAACCAGGATCAGGCCCCAGCTCCTGAGGCCCAGTGGGCCCAGACTATAGGACCAGCCAAACTTCTGCTACGGGCTCATGGCCTCCCCTGTCCGATGCGCTGTGTGCCAGACGGTAATGCCTGGGCCCCACCATTGGAGTTAATTGTTGGGACCTACCAGTGGAGATGATTCTTGGGGCCAACAGTGGAATTGATTCCTGGAGCCCACCAATGGAGGTAATTTTTTGAGCTCTCCAGTAAGCTGATTCTTGGGGCCCACCAGTGGAGATGATTTTTGAGGGCCCACTTGTGGAGTTAATTCTTGGGACCATTAGTGGAGTTGATTCTTTTGGCCCACCTGTGGAGATAATTCCAGGGATCACCAGTGGAGTTGATTCTTGAGTCCCACCGTTGGAGTTGATTCTTGGGGCTCACCGATGGAGGTGATTTTTGGAGCCCAGCAGTAAAGCTGATTCTTGGGGCGCACCAGTAAAGCTGATTCTTGAGGGCCCACAAGTGGAGTTAATTCTTGGGACCATTAGTGGAGTTGAATCTTTTGGCCCACCTGTGGAGATCATTCCTGGGATCACCAGATTAGTTGATTCTTGTGGCCACTATTGGAGTTGATTCTTGTGGCCCACCAGTGGAGTTGATTCTTGGGGCCCCCGTGAGATGATTTTTGAGGCCCCCCCAGTGGAGTTGATTTGGGGCCCCCCATGGAGTTGATTTTTGGGGCCCACCAGTGGGTTATTTCTTGGGGCCCCACCATGGAGTTGTTCTTGGGGCCTCCATGGAGTAGATTTTTGGGCCACCCGTGGATGATTCTTTGGGGTTCCCCGGGAGTTGATTCTTGAGGGGCCCAGGATTGATCTTGGGGGACCAGTGGTTTTATTCTTGGGGCCCACTAAGGAGTTGATTCTTGGAGCCCCCAGTGGAGTTAAATCTTGGGCCCACCAGGGGGTTTATTTTTGGGGTCACCATGGGAGTTGATTTTTTGGGGCCCGCCCGTGGACTGATTCTTGGGGTTCCCAGTGAGTTGATTCTTGGGGCCCACCAAAGGGGGTTGATTCCTTGGGTCACCATGGAGTTTGATTTTTGGGGGCCCACCAGTGGAGCGACCCTTGGGGTTCCCAGGGGAGTTAAAACTTGGGGCCACCGGGTGGAGTTGATTTTTTGGGCCACCATTTGAGATAAATTTTTGGGGCCCACTAGAGGAGTTAAATTCCCCTTGGGGGCCCACCAGGGATTTGATTTTGGGTTTCACCATTGGATTGATTCTTTGGGCCCACCATGGAGCGGGATTTTTTGGGGTTTTTCCCAGGGTTGTTTCTTGGCCCACCATTGGAGTTATTTCTTGGGACCCACCATGGAGATAAATTCCTTGGGGTCACCAGGGGTTTTGATTTTTTGGGGGGCCCTTTCCCAGTGGAGCGATTTTTGGGGGCTCCCAGTGGATTTTGATTCTTGGGGCCACCATGGAGTTAAATTTTTGGGGCCCACCAGGAGTTAAATTTTTGGGGTCACCAGGGATTTGATTTTTGGGGGCTCCCAGTGGAGTTGATCTTTGGGGCCCCCAGGGGATTTAAATTTTTGGGCCACCAGGGGTTTTTTCCCCTTTGGGGCCCCCACTAGAGATTTGATTTTTGGGGCCCATAAATTTGGGGGGTGATTTTTGAAACCCCCCCAAAATGGGGGTTTTTTTTTTGGACCCCACCAATAAAAGCTGTTTTCTTGAGGCCCACCAGTAAAGCGATTTTTGGGGTCCCCATTAATTTGACTCTGGGGGTCCAACAAAATTTGATTTTTGGGAGCCTTTTTGGGGAAATTGAATTTTTCACCCCCCTCCCAACCCTTTTTTTCCCAAAAATTTGGCTTCCTACCCTCTTGTTCTAAGATTTTTCTGTCTGAAAAAAAAGCAAGGGAAAAGCCCATAACCTACAACCCACCATCCCTTTACAGCCCACCATACCCAGAAGCCCACCATACCTAGCAGTCCACCATACCCAAAATTTCCCACCATCCCCAAAAACCCCACCATACCAGCACCCCAAACATCCCCAAAGCCCACCAACCTAGGGGCTCACCATACCCAGAAGCCCACCATCCCAAAGCTTCCCCCCATACCCAAACCCCCATACCCAGAAGCCCACCATACCTAGCAGCCCACCGGTGTTTTCTCTGCTCCCCTGTGGTCTTAACCTGACTGTGTGCTTCTCTGAGCTCAAGTCAGGGGGAAAACCACATTTTCATAAAAAACCAACCCTACTACAAAATCAGAAAAATTTAAGGAAGGACAAAAAAGGATGCCCCGTCATGATACACCACTCATGGGGTGAGGTGGCATCAATCCAAAAAGGGAAAAATAAATTTCCAGCACCAAAAAACCCCACTAACCTTATTTCATCTTATTAAATGCTGGAAAAAATTTTTGTCCTCCACCCGGGAAACGGTTTAAAACCACTTGTCCACTAAGTCTTTGGCACCAACCAGAAATAGCAGGGGGCACGTGCTGTGATTTGGTTTTGAATGATATGAATGACAGGCATCCTCCTACCATTTAGTCTTCTCCTGTTTACTAGATTAGATGAGGTTATTGCATACCAACTCTCAGGACTATCAGCACACAATGCAACACATATTTCCACTATTATTTGGGAATGGCTGATTGCTAGTCCTCTATAAAGCTGAGGTTCACTTGGTGGCTGGTGCAGGGTATACTGTTAGCTGAGAGCTTGAGTCCTGGGAGTTGCTTGCATCCTGTTTCTTGCAGTCAGTCCTGTTTTGGTTAGTTATCTGTTCCAGATTATTTAGAGCCCTGTTTGACTTTAGTTTTCTGCTGCTTCTGTTCTGTCCCATGTCAGTTTTTCTATGAAGCTGAGGTTCACTTGGCGGCTGGTGCAGAATGTACTGTTAGGTGAGAGCCTGAGTTTCGGGAGCTGCCTGCATCCTAGTTCTAGCATTCATCTTGGTCAGTTCTATTTTCCCAGTTAGAGCCCTGTTTGTCTTCAGTTTTCTGATTAGCAGCACCAACAATAAAGTGAGATTAGTCTGCTCGGCCATTCATGGTGTAGATATCAGTCCAGACTCTTATGAGACCGTCCTCATCATCATCAACCCAGATGTTCCTCAAGTCTACATTGAATACTCTGATTTTATATTATGGTTCTAGGGAAGACTGGAACTTATCCCAGATGCACAGATCCTGCAGAGAGAAGAAGGGATGGCAGCCACGGGCTCAGAGCTGCCAACGAAAGCGCCTGCTAAGGCCGTGCCCCAGAATAACCTCAACACCAGCCAAGAGTGCTGAAAAGAGCCATTGACTCCAAGAAGACAGGTGTCCCTGTTATGTAACAGCAGGGTCTGGCAGATACATCTACCACCTCTATGTATACCTGGCCTCTCATGGACTGAGCTATGGTTTTCCCATATATACTTTGTAGGCTATACACATGGGATTGGTGAGGTTTAAATGGCTGGGAACGCACATGCCGAGGTGTATGTACCATATGGGCAGCCCAGGCAGCTTCCATGGACCTTTATAGTTAGCGACCCCAGCCCTACTTTACCACATTCCTTACTGGGTGGTGAGAATTTTGGGTTCTGGCTTGAAGTTGGCCTGACCCTGTGGGCAACCAGCCTATTCGAGCAACAACATTGGCAAGTAGGAGGGACAAGAATTGGTCTGATGGAAGCACCAGACACTTATCTCCAGAATGGCATGACTTGGCAATACAATAGGGCCAAGCTCCTTGGCATTGTGGACCACTGGGTGTGGCAGGACTGGGGCTGCTTTTCAGGGAGAAAGACAAAAAAGGGCGACAGTTTTGAACTCCCCCACTTCGGGGGGGCGTTTTCCCCCGCTAATTTTCCCGCGAAACCCTGCCCCTAAATTTATGTCGGGCCCGGGGGCGCCTCAATTTCCTATTTTAAAGTCCGCCGCCCCTTTCCCCAAAGGTGTTAGGCCAGTGCGGGGACTGAGGCGCGTGGCGGCGCTGCCCTATAAAATTTTTCCCCCCCGCCCCAGGCGGTGCGCCGTACATGGGGGGGAAAAAATTCCCTGCGCCCCCCGCCAGTGTGTGGGGGGGCACAGTGGGGGGCATGGGCCAGTGGGGGACTTACCCCCGGGCGGGACTGCGCCGAAAATCTTTCCGATTCAAAGACCAGGCGGGAAAAAGGCGAAAAATTTCATTCCACATGTGGGTTTCGGAGTATGAAAAAAAAAATCGCCTTTATAAAGCCTTTCCCAACTTTCTCGGGAAAAAAGAGCTAAAACCCTTAAAAAAAAAAAAAATACAAAAAACAAAATCACTTTTCCAAATCCTAATTCAAGAATAGGATAAAAGGAAATTCCCGGGAAAAATAACAGAAATTTCAAATTCGAAAGCATTCTGTTTGGGTCGGCATAAACCGGCGAATCAGAATAGGAGGGGACAGTGAACCCTTTAAAAACCCCAAAGGGAAAAACTATTGACCAATCAAATCAAAGGGGGGACATTTTCCCAAAAACATAAAAATGCAGAAAAACCTGATTGGCTGAGCTAGCGGGGGTTGGCTATCCCAGCCAATCAGACGGGGAGCTACTTCTCCCTTTTATAGCCCAAATGGAAGATCGGCGCACTGAAATCTCGGCTCTCGGGCGCCGTGCGGAAATGGAGATGAATAAAAAAATCATTTTGATTAAATGTAAAAACATTACAATAAAGCGCTGAAACCTTCTATAAACATAAATCATTAAAAACCCAACCCGTTTGTCGCCGAACCCCCCCGGGCTACAAAAGGAATTGAAATTAAGAGAATCGCCGGAAATAAAAAAAATTCTAATTTTTTCAAGCTCTTCGATTGGTGGGGAAAAAATAAAAACCAGCCAATCAGAATGGGAGCCCTTGGCCCTTTAAAATTTTCCTAAACCAGGGAAGGGGGAATTGCCCCAATCAAATAGGACGACAATTCCCATTATACCCTTTGGGAAAAAAAATTTTACCAATCATTCAAAGGGGGGGATACCCTCAAATACAGAAAAAAAATGAAAGAAACAGCTAAATTGGTTGAAAGGCGGGGCCGCCCAGCTTAGCCCAATCAAAGCCCCAAGCTACTTTCTCTTTAATTTTCAGGGGGAAAAATAAAAATTCAAGCGGGGCTCAATTTTTCTAAGTTAAAAGGGGCGCCTTTATTTGGACCAAGGGGGAAGCGAGCGACGCTCCTAGGGGTTTTTTTCTAATGCAATCTAAACCCAAACTGAACATGGGCGAAATCAAATTAAAACCCACAGAAGTTTTTCCCGATGGGGTAAAAAACAAAATTAATAATTGGGGGTAACGAAAAAAAAAAATATTAAATCAAAAAATTTCATGTTTTTCTTTTTTTTCCCGTTGAAAACCCATACTATTGATAGGGGCTAACAAAAATAAAGAAATAAACATGATTTTATTAAAATTTTTAATTTTTTTTATCGTTACCCCCATATTTTTATTCTTTTTTATATACACATGGGGACAACTTTCTGTAGTCTTTTCTTTAAATTTTGGCCATTACAATTTTAATTTTAATTGGGAATTTGAAAACCCCCAAAAGGGGCGTGCTCGCCTCCCATTTTGGGCCCCAAAAAAACGGCCCCCTCTTTTAACTTTGCCAAACACAAGCTCGCTCGGAATTTCTTTTCCCCCTAAAAACCTAAAGAAAAGTACTTTCGCTCTGAAGGGGAAGCTGGACGGGCCCCCCCCGCTTCAACCCAAAACAAACTCGGGTTCTGCATTTTTTTCTATATTTTAACTGTCCCCCTTGGAATATGATTGGGCAATTTTTTTCCCCTAGGTTATAAAAGGGACTTGTCGCTCCTATTCTGAATTTGGGCAATTTCCCTCCATAAGGGAAAAATAATGGGCCATTGGTTTCGCCCCCTATTTTTTTTGGTTTAAACCCTCCCCTAAGGTTTTTAAAAAAGGCCACTGTCGCTCCTATTCTGAATTGGTTTGGGTTTTTGCCCCACCCAATGAGAAGAGCCTTAAAAAATTTGAATTTCTGAAATTTTCCCCGGCAATTCTCTCTATTGCAATTCCCCCATGTACCCGGGCCGGCGACAAACCCCGTTGTTCGGGATTTAACTGATTTATTTTTACAGAAGGTTTTTAACTCTTTTAAACTTTATTAAAGTTTTTTACAAATTAATAAAAAAAGATTTTTTTATTCTACTCCATGCTGCAAAGGGGCTGAGCGCCGAGATTGCATTGCACTGATTTTCCCTTTAAAAGACTACAATGGGGGAAGTAGCTTTGCGCTCTGATTTGGGTGGGGTAGCGAAGCCCCCCCCGCATTTCCAATTTACTCTTTTTTGCCTTTTTAAATGTATTTTGAACTGTCACGCCTTGGGTTTTTTATTGGGTTTTAAAAATTCTCCATATCTATAATGGGCCCTTTTTCGCTCCTATTCTATTGGGCCGGGGATAGGGCCCAAGGGCCCCCGCACTCCCAACAGCCTTTTCTTTCATTTTTACTGTATTTTTTAACTTCCCGCCGTTAAATTTTGATTGGCAACCCCTTCTCCATAGGTTTTAATGGGTTTACTGTCGCTTCCCATTCTATTGGCCGGTTTTAAAGCCGAACCAATGAGAATAGGTTTTAAAAATTTGAAAAAAAACTTTTTTCCCGGGAATTTTCCCAAAATCCCGTTCCCAGATATTTTCCCGTTTTTAGATTTTGGGGAAAGTTGGGTTTTTTTTTTAAAATTTTTTTTATTTTTGAGGGTTGGGGCTCTTTTCTGACACTGTTTTCCCCCTCTTTATAAAGGCGATTTTTTTGGGAAATCATACTCCTCTGCACGGAGGGGGAGCGCCGAGAAAAACTGTCGCGATCTTCTATCTGCTTCCTCCATGTTCGGGTTTCCCGCTTCACTTCGCCTCGGCCCGGAGCTTTGACCAAAAAAACCCCCATCTGCCTGTCGGGGCGCCGACGTGCACTGCCGGCCTCGCTTTGCCGACTCGCCATCGTACTTTCCCCCGGAGTTTTTTGAGCGGCCCGCGTCCCGCCCTGGGAAAAACCTAAAAGCCGCCCAAACCGCCCACTGCCCCCCCTTCAGCAGGCACAGCTAAAGTAACGCCAAAAAAAACGAAAAGCCCGACATACTTCCCCTAAAATGAGGCGAATAAAAGGTCACATACAGAGTCACTGCTTTGTCCCAAGATACAACTCACATGTTGGGCATCACGGAACAAATCAAATGGTGGGTCATAAGGAAAGACTCCATAGGTAGGTCTACCACTTCAGGTCATGGCAGGGAGGTCACTACCAGCGTCCACCACTTCAGGTCATGGCAGGGAGGCCACTACCAGCGTCCACCACTTCAGGTCATGGCAGGAACATCCTACCCACTCTACCCTTCGGGTATGGCAGGGGGGCCCTCCAATCCCCAAATTCGGGGCTGGGGGGAGTCCTACTAGTGTCCACCATTTGGGGTCAGGCGGGAACTCACCCCCAGGGGTTTACCACTTGAGGTCGTGGCATTCTCCTTATTCCCAAAAATCCTGTTTTCCCGGGGACATCCCCTTTCCCCCAAATTTTAAAAAGTTCAGTCTGCGCTGTTTATCGAAGCACAGGGAACCCAGCTTTAAAAAAATTTTAAACAACCAAAAAATCACGAGGGGGGGATTTTTCCCAGGAACGAGCCCAAGTCCCAAGCCCAATCCTTCCCAAAAACATGCCAAATAGCCTCGCTCTGCCAAGACTGGATTGGAAGCAATCGAGCAAAAAGCTCTGGGGACTCATGGTAAATGGTGCCTACATACGGGCGGACTGTGGTCACAGGACTGCGTCTGCTGATGTATAGGGCGTTTAAAAAAACCCTGAGTATAGTTATACCAGAAGCGAACAACAAAGCTCATCCACCACAGAAATAACGTATCACCCACATCAATACCAAACAGAAAACCCAAAAGCCACTCACCAGCACACAAAAATATCCCCCACATCATACAGAAGCAGCACAACCAAAGCTCACTCCACCAGCAGCAACTAACTAGTATCCCCCACATAAATACCAGAAGCAGCACAACCAAACTCCTCCCCCACCCAGCAGCAAACTAGAAAATCCCCCACATCAATCCAAACCCAGGACAACCAAACCCCAAATCCCCCAACACCAACTAACTAGTATCACCCACATCAATACCAGAAGCAGCACAACCAAAGCTCACTCCACCAGCAGCAACTAACTAGTATCCCCCACATCAATACCAGAAGCAGCACAACCAAAGCTCACTCCACCAGCAGCAGCTAACTAGTATCACCCACATCAATACCAGAAGCAGCACAACCAAAGCTCACTCCACCAGCAGCAACTAACTAGTATCCCCCACATCAATACCGGGAAGCACAAAACCCCAAAGCTCACCCCAAACCAGAAAGCAACTAACTAGTATCCCCCACATCAATACCAGAAGCAGCACAACCAAAGCTCACTCCACCAGCAGCAACTAACTAGTATCACCCACATCAATACCAGAAGCAGCACAACCAAAGCTCACTCCACCAGCAATTAACTAGTATCCCCCACATAAATACCAGAAGCAGAACAACCAAACCCTCCTCCCCCAGCAGCAACTAACTAGATCACCCACTTAAAAACCCAAAGGAACAGCACAACCAAAGCTCACTCCACCAGCAGAAAACAACTAGAACCCCACATCAAAAACCAGAAAAACACAACCAAACCCTCACTCCCCAAACAGCAACAAACTAGTCCCCCCCCACATCAATACCAGAAGCAGCCAACCAAAGCTCACTCCACCAGCAGCAACTAACTAGTATCAACCACATCAAAAACCAGAACGGGAAAACCCAAAAGCTCACCCCAAACCAGCAGAAACTAACAAAGAAACACCCCATCAATACCTGAAGCAGAACAACTAAAGCTCACTCCACCAGCAGCCAACTAACTAGTATCACCCACATCAAAAACCAAAGCAGCCCAACCGAACCCACTCCCCAACCAGCAAAATTTTCTAACTAGTATCACCCACTTTGTTACCAGAAGCAAAAACCCAACCCAAAAGTTTCATTTCCCCACAGCAGTAACTTTTACCCCCCCAACATCAATACCAAAAGCACAAACCAAAGCTCATCCACCAGCAAAAAACTAACTAGTATCAACCACATCAATATCAGAAGCAGGACAACCAAAGCTCACTCCACCAGCAGCAACTAACTAGTATCACCCACATCAATACCTGAAGCAAAAAAAACAAAAACCCTCCCCTCCACCACACCCAAAATAATTTGGGACAACCACATCAATACCAGAAGCAGCACAACCAAAGCTCACTCCACCAACACAGTTTAACAAGCCCCCAACCCACATCATACCTGAAGCAGGAAAAACCGAAGCTAAACTCCACCAGCAGCAACTAACTAGTATCCCCCACATCAATACCAGAAGCAGAGCAACCAAAGCTCACTCCACCAGCAGAAACTAACTAGTATCCCCCACATCAACCCAGAAGCAGCAAAACCCAAAAAGCTCCCCTCCACCACAGCAGCTAACTAGTTCCCCCACACCCAATACCAGAAGCAAAGCAACCAAAGCTAAACCCCAACCAGCAAAAATCTAAATAAAACCCCCCCAAAATCAATCCCGGGAAGCGGGAAAACCCAAAAACCCCAAATCCACCAGCTACAGTTTTAACTATACCCCCCCCCAAACATCAATACCTGAAGCAGGACAACCAAAGCTCACTCCACCAGCAGCAGCTAACAATATCCCCCACTTTAAATTCCAAAAGCACAAAAAACCCCCAAAGCTCACTCCCCCAACAAAACTAGTATCAACCCATCTTTTACCAAAAGCAGCACAACCAAAGCTACTCCCCCCAAGCCAGGTAACTAGAATCACCCACATCAAAACCCAAAAAGCAAGCAACCAAAGCTCACTCCACCAGCACACTAACTATATAAACCACACCCAATACCTGAAGCAAAAAACCCAAAGCTCACTCCACCAGCACAGCAACTAGTTAAACCCAAAATAAAAACCCCAGAAGCAGAGCACCCAAAGCTCACTCCACCAGCAGCAACTAACAAAAAAGTATCCACCCATACCCAATACCAAAGCAAGCAACCAAGCTCCCCCCCCCCCCCAAAGCACCAATAACATAAAACCACATTTTTAAACCAAAACAGACAATCAAAGCCACTCCACCAGCAGCACTAACTAGTATCCCCCATCAATACCGGCAGAAACCCAAAGCTCACTCCCCCAGCAGCTAACTAGTATAAACCACTCTTCCGAAGAGACAACCGAAGCTCACTCCACCAGCAGCAACTAACTAGACCCCACCCATCTCCCGAAGCAGACACCAAAGCTCACTCCCCCAGCAGCAACAAAAAGTACCCCCCCCACTCAATACCAGAAGCAGAAACCCAAAGCCATCCCCCAGCAGCCAAACTAGTATCCCCCACTCAATCCCGAAGCAGCAACCAAAGCCACTCCACCACCCAACAAACTGTATCCCCCCATTAATCCGAAGCAACCAACCAAACTCACTCCCCGCGCAATAACTATTTTCCCCCAAACAATACCAAAGCAGAACCAAAGCCCACCCACCAGCACAACTAACTGTAATCCCCACATAATCCCGAAGAGGCAAACCAAAGCTCACTCCCCCAGCAGCACTAAAGTTTCACCACTTAAAATACCGAACAGAAAAACCAAAGCTCACCCCACCGCAGATAACTAGATCCCCACATCAATACCAGAACCCAGCAACCAAAGCTCCTCACCAGCACCCTAACAGTATAAAACCACATCAATACCGAAGCAGAAAACCCAAACTCACTCCCCACAGCAGCTAACTGTTCACCACATCATACCGAAGCAGAAAACCAAAGCTCATCCACAGCAGCCCTAATAGTATCAACCAATAAATACCAAAGGGGAAAAACCCAAAAGCTCACTCCCAGGCCTAACTATACAACCACACAATACCAAAAAGCAGAAAACCCAAACCCACCCCCCAGCAGTTTAAACAGTATCCCACATCATTACCAAACAGAAAACCAAAGCTCACCCCCCC
>JAODAL010076964.1:0-13439 GCA_025379985.1 Phyllomedusa bahiana | reverse complement strand
CTTTCCTCCGCCCGGTGGATTTGCCGAGGGGGAGGAAAGAGAGCGGGAACCCATAGTTCTCTATGAGAACTGTGGATTACCGTAATGGCTGGGACGGATTCCAGCCGTACTGCAGCGCAGTACGGCGCGCAATACGGCTGCAATCCGTGCCCAAAATAAGCCGTGTGAACAGCCCCTTAGGGTATGTTCAGACGACTGATTGCAGCACGTACAGTGCGCCGCAATACGCCGGGTGTTTTGAAAGCACGCGCTGATCAGCATGTACTTCCAAAGCACGGAGGGGCCAGTGGCGCTAACAATTGACGTCACTTCTCTCCCCGGGCGTACGATACAATGGTATTGTACGCCCTGGGGATGACGACGCCATAATTCATAGCTTTCTATTAATCGGTAGTGCAATTGCCCAATCGCGCAATTACGTGGACAAAATAAGCCGCCCTGAACATACACTTACCAAAAAAAATAAACGGATACTTTGACATCAGTTCCATCAGTTTTTACTAGTGTGAAAAGGTTGTCCGTTTTTTTTTTAGGTCTGATATTTCTGCATACTGTGCAGAAATTAAAAAGGATACCTTTAGATGGACAGAAAAACGGATACAATTTATGGAAGAACATGTATGCACATTGCTAGGGTAGGTGCTCTGTGGAAGGGTTACTCTGTTTAAGATTACCTAAAAATCATAGCATAAAAACCATGACACGCTAGTATCCATGCAGCGATAGAGTATATTTTATTAGTATATACATGTACAAAAATCTAGTGCTTAAAAAATCTGGGAATGGAGAATGAGGTTTATGGGATTGAGAGCTCGGAAGCAACTCAATGTTTCTGAGCCACACTGACTGGGAAATGGCGAGTACAGATGGTTAGACGTAGAGATATCGCTAGATGAGCATCCATTAAAATCAGTTTCACATTGAACTTGAAAAAAAAAAAAGGAATGGTCTCCCATTGATTTCAATGGGTTTTTAAAGTCATCAATTCACTTCCATTGTGCTCTGTTCCATCAGAAATCTGTTTTATTTTATTTCTTTTATGGAAACAAAAGTGCAGCAGCCTCTGCTATTTTCAGAACAGAGCAGAACTGAACTGATGACAATAAAAAATATGGAAATCATTGGGAGACCGTTCCTTTCCATTTTTAGAGTCTCAAAAAAAAAAGGAACAACGGATTCACAACACATGACCCTGAGCAACACTGAGGCTTGCTCTGCGCCACCACCAACCATCCCCCCCTACCCCCTCCCCCCACTTACCACTCTCTCGCTGCCCGTGACCCACATTCCTAAAATAAATACACAGACCACCGAATGGAATGAAATGGCCACATCAGCCGATTTATTAACCAAATACAATATAAACTTAATTTGCATATAAATATATATAAATATATATAATATATATTATAATAACCATACCAAAAATACACATACATAAATATATATACACCTATTCAAAACTCTATGCACATATATATATCCATATGCATACCGTAAACCATTATCTGTAAACAAACAACTCCCCCAACTTCTTTTTCCAAGAATCAACCAATCGTAACCAGGCAACAACGTGCCTATCTCCCACTGGGGCAGAGGTCCTTGGAGCTATAAACGACCTGGTGACCAAAATCCCAGAAGGGACAAAAGAGCTTACCCCCAGCCGCATTCCACTGACTCAGAGGTCCAAAAAGCCCTATTTTATGGCCCCCCCCAATTTCGCTTCCAGGGATCCCCAGCTGAAAGACCCCCACCTTCGCCAGACTGGGGGTCAAGTAGCCCCAAAAACTGAGGAATCATATCCTAAGACTCCCTCACCCAAACTCCCCCCCTAAAACTCAAAAAACCCCTGCCCCATAGGCCCCATGACACCTGCTGACAACCCTTAGCCTCCATGAACCACATAAAAAAAAATTTGGGGAGGGGAGGGGGGGACTGTTTCCCTTCGCGCCCCGCGTGACTGGTTATGGGCGGAAGGGGGGAAGGTTCCCGAACCTCCCAAATTCGCCCCCCCAGCCACGCCCCCGCGTCCCGCCCGCGCTTTAAATATGCGCCCAGCGTGGGGGGGTCATCCCCGGCCCCCCCTATGGGGGGGGGGGGGGGGGGGGTCGGCGGTTCCTGGTCTGAATCCACCCGAAAAGAGCCATTTTTAGTGCTGGTGAATATGACCTAAGTAGACAGATATATGTAACTGTTTAGTGTAGCCACATCTTTTTTGCACTTCTGTAATGTGGCCTTAGGGTTTTTAGGGTACGTCCACATGACAAGTAAAAATTACTTGTTGAAGTCTGAAGTTGAAAACAGCATCAGTTTTCATTGAGTATTTCATGTTACTGCATGGGGATTTAAGGGTGGTTTTTAATCGTGGTTTAAGGGCAAAAAAAACAGTATTCCTTTTTTGGGAGTTTTTAATGTGGAGTCACATTAAAAAAAAAAATCAAATTTTTTGAGGCGCTTTTTCTGGGGTTTTTAAAAATTCCCACTGCATTAATTTTGCTTTTTCCATGCGGAATGCGCCCAAATTTAATAAACTTTTTTAGTTTTTTTACAACAAAAAACCGACCACCAAAAATAAGGGTTGTAGGAATTTTACAACACGGTTTTCTTTGAGGCAGGGGAAATGGTTTAGATTCGGTTTGATGAGTATTTCACGTTAAAATCTGCTTTTGGACGGGCCCTTTTCTGTTCTCAACTGGGGTTTTCTATTCACTATTTTTTAAATCAATTAATAATTTAATATAACAATATTTTTTGTAATTCTGTCATGCTTTAAACCTTTTCCAAAATAAATTTAATGCAATTTGATGCGAGCTCTTGAAGTCCCTGCACATTTTTTCAAGTGTGCTTGTTCTGGAAAAAAAGCCCCAAAAATTTTCCAAAGAATTTCATGAATTACAAAGTTACCAAGTTTTTTTACCCCTTTAATGGGGAAAAGGGCCGAAAAAACAAAATAAAACAGCCTACCTGGTTTTTGTTTAATTTGCTCCATTTCGCTCAAGTGTATTCAGGCAACCCCTAAATTTTTTGAAAACAGATTTGTTTTTTAAAAAAGGGGTTGTCTCACCACAAGGATTGCTTTTATATTAAAGATCTTGCAAAAAAAAGTCACTTTGCAATTGTGTCAATAAAACAATCTACCTATTCCCTAGTATCCCATTGTTGGGCTGACCCCAGTCTCAGGTTGCTATGCTACAGACTTTTTACTTTCGCCTTATAGGCTCCCCGCATGGTTGCTATAGCTACAGATTGTGCCCCTCAGCGCTCGTCACTGCAGGAAGTATAGCCAGTTAAACACTGTTTTCAAAATTAAACCGGAAAGAAACAAGACTGGGGGAAAAGATGAATCGATGTAGGAGAAAACCCCCCTTTAATTTGAGTTTGTATGTAAAAAAAAAGGGTACTTTTTTAAGTGCGACTCCAGCCAAATAAATTTGTTTTTTTTTTGATACGGTAATTTTAAAGGGAGTAAAACCCCCCTGTAAATTTGTTTTGTTTTCTTTTTGACCTATCCAGAAGATTTCACCTACTTTCGTCCCCTTAAGAAAAAAACATTGATTCCGCATTTCATAGTTTGTGATTCTGCTTCGTAACTCATGGACACCTTGTCTTAAAACTCATTTAAATGTATTAAAATTTATTTACTTTAAATATAAGCAGGCCCCGATTACTCTTTCCGACTTTATACGCCCCCTAGTTACAAACGGAGACTTATGGGGCGTGGCTGACATTCAACACTGAGCCCGCCCCATGAAAAACCAAGTGCCAGCATGCCACAGCTGCAATGAGATACAGAAGTTAGGTGAAATTTCTAAAAAAAGGCCACAGACAGAAAAAACAAATGTAAAAAATGTTCCTGCATATCCAAAAAAAAAAAAAAAAAAGGAAATTACATTTTAAAAAAATCTACCTTTTCCCGACTTACATACAATTTCAATTTTAAGAAAAACCAAAAGTCCCTACCCCGTATGTCCCCGGGGATGCCTGTATAGACAATAGGTAAGTAACTCTCCATGGTGCAACCATAAGTTAAAGGGGGAATCGTTGCCAATTTTTTTTTACTTAAAAAACCAGACATGATCCATATTCTTTTCTTTCCCGGGTTTTATTTTCTGTTTGTGGGTTTTTCTCAATTCAGTTGTCTTATATGTTTGGGGGGAATGCATTTTTTGCCTGATGCTTAACAGCAGTCAGAAAATTTGTTTTACAGTGCTTCTGCACATATGACCCCTTAAGACTGATCAGCCCCTTTTGGTTCTATATGAGAGTTTTTGGCAGGGGTCTGGACCTGGGAAGAAAGTACTGTGGGGGGAGGGGAGAGGGGGAGCTGTGAAAATTCCCTCTTTTGAATGGTGGTTCTGTATTATTTTTTTTTCCTTTTGGTGTCTTTTTCAGTTTGACCCTGCTTGTGCTGATAATGAGGCCCTGCTCAAATCCAGCCCACGATTTCTGATTCAGTCCCACAGGTCCTTTTTGCATGAAAGCGCGGGTAAAACTCCGTTTAAAAAATGTTTTGTAAAAAGGGCGGGAGCAGGCAAGAATGCTGCCCCCACAATCATTGCAGAAAAACTGAAGGAGAAAAATCTATAATCAGAAAATAAAATTAAGAAGAAAAAAGAATTGAAATCGGGTTTTGATTTAAAATAAGAAAAAAAAAAAAAAATTGGAAACAATTTTCCCCTTTAAATTGATATTTGCTGAAATTTGTATGTATATAATTGTGCTTAGCATGTAATAAAAATTGTTATGTTGTAATAAAAATGTTTGAGTGGTCCCTTGTTTACCAAATGTCCTGCATGTTGGCTATGTTCAAAAGGCTTAATTGGGGCCCCGAAAATACCCCCGCAATTTAAAAAGCCTTGGACGGGGGTCGGGCGGGGAGAGGGGGTGAGCGGGGGCCCCCGGCCACTTCCCCCGGCCCCATAGACAATCACTGCTACGGGCCCGTATACGGGGGTAATTCAATGTCAAATTTCCCCGCCGGGCGGCTTCCCCGGGCGGGGGGGGGAAAGGAGACGTGTCATAGTTCTCTATGAGAACTGTGAATTTAACCGTAATGAAAGGGGGCCTTTTTGGGGGGCCTAATTGGGCATTCGGCGGTAATTAGGAAACCGAAAAAAAACACCCCTTTTTTATGCCTGTGAACGGGCCTTAAAAGCCCCCCCCATGGGTTTCTTAGAAGTTGGGTGGAGGTTTGTTGGACTGTAAATGTAGGGGACAAAAGGGGGGGTAGGTTATATAAGGAAGTTTTTCAGGTGCCATGTTAAGTTGCTGTAAAATCTTGTGTACAGTTGTGCTTGGGGCCCCTATTGATGGCCTTTTAAAGAGACTAGGTTTTTTGTTAAGGGCTCTATTTTGGGGTTTGGGGAAGATACATTTTGGACATTTGTGAAGAGAGCTTGTGGAGGGGTTTTTCTAAAGGTGTGTGGAGGGCTTAGAAAGGGCAGAAATGCCTAAATAGTACGGTAGCAAGACCACTGGGATCTGATTAACCCCCTTTTGCCAAACACCTGAAAAGGTTAATGACCAGAAACCCCTTTTTTTTGTTTTTGCCTCCTTACGTTTCAACAGTTGTAACTTTTTTTTTGTTTTTAATGACGCAGTTGTTGAGGCCTGTTTTTTTTCGAGACGAGTTGTACTTTTTATGGGGGGGGAATAGTTTTTAAATTATTCAATTTTTTAAATTTTTTTTTGTTTTTTTTTTATTTTTTTGTTCACCATTCACATTTAAATTTATACTTGGGTTAAATATTTTTTTTTTAAAATTTTTTTTTTTAATTTTTATGGTTTTTTTTCTCTTTTTTTTTTTTTTTTTTTAAACCCATGAAAGGACAAAAAGTTTCTTTTTTTTCATTAGAAAAGTATTAGCATATTCATATATGCTAATAATTATAATCTGTGTCAGTCTGACACAGGGGAGTGTTAGAACAGCCTCACGTCTGCCCCGATTTTTGGCTTCCAAAAGCAGCCCCCGGGGTATCTAGGTCCCCATGGTGACTGTGCAGCCGTTCCCCGGGGGTCTGTCGGGTCAGGGTGCCCGATAAAAGCAGGAAGGGAAAACCTTTGATTGCGTTGCGGGGGACGAATTGCGACAATCAAGGGGTTTTTAAGCAAGGTGGGGAGGTTTTTCCCCCCCCTCCCTGTGTTGGGAGCTGGCTGGGATCGGGGTGTAGTAGAGCCCCGTCTTAGTGCTGCTGCGGCGCCGGGGCCCTTTTAAAAAACAAATGTGCGCAATGCTGCGCAATGTCCCAAGGCGATTTCTGCCCTTTAATTTAACTGTACATTGTCTGAAAGGTGATAATGATTTTAATAGCACTCAGCAAAAATGTTGTACTTTAAAAGTATTTTAAGCATATTTGCAGGGCGTGCTTAGTACCCCCCCGCAAAAAAAGCTATGTGAAAAACCCACCCCAAGACCCACAATGGTACTAAAAGGGGCCGGAAAAAAATTATTTGGACACAACCCGACACTTGGTGGACTTGTTTGGGATTATATGGTCCCCAGTCATCAAGGGGTCAAAGTGAAAAGAAGAGTTGGGGTTTTTTGTAATAAATGCTTGGTTTCCATCAGTTGTGTTATTTCTACATTCGTGATTCACCATCTTTGTGTCTGCAACTATCAACCAGTCATTCACTCTAAAGCAGTTATCAGATTAGTTCAACATTTATTAAGATTGTATATTTTATTAAAAGAAAATTTATGTACTACAAATATTTCTTGAAGTCTTCAACACTTTTCGCTGTGCCCCCGCTCCTGGGTAGTTATTTCACAGATTTTTCAACTGTACTTTATGGTTCCTAGCAAGACTATAGCTTTTTTGTTTAAAAAGAATGTGCCGAACATTTTTTTACCTTAAAGGAGTCATTTTGATTATGCACTTTTGTAAACCCCTTTTCATTTTCCAGGGATAATCATCATTACCCGTACAAAATTTAAAAATTCGTTCTGTTCCGTTCATTGTTCGGTTATGAACTGAAAAATATTGCTGAATACATTTATAGTTACAAGAAAAGGGTGCATTAGAAGATTTTAAAAAAGACATAATACATACTGCAAATGGTAATTACTCCTTAGTTACAGGTGCTTGGCATTGTTTTTTTACCCCTGTATTTTTATACATTGTGTTCTCTTGTGTTTCCCCTTTCCCTATGTTGAAAGACTCTGCTATAGAAACTGCTATAACTCGTAGATGTAACCATGTAGGGGCCCCTGTGTTAAAGAAAAATTCAGAAATTTTGGAAACTTAAAAGCTCTAAAAATAAGTAATAAAAAGCTCAAAGAAAGTATTATGTCTTTGGTTACAGAAAAGAAAAAAAAAAGAATTAAAGGGTCATGATAAACATGAGAAATCATTTTTACTCCAATACAAAAAATTTCGAAGGGGTGGTGAATTTGGAAGGAAAGTAGCATGAAGGGTTAAAAAACCCTCCCTTTCAAATTTATGGATGTCACAGAGATACCCCATGGTCTTGGGCAATATGGGGCTGCTATAAAAAAAAATGGGTATTATGTTGCCCACTAACAATACTATTAATGAGAAAAGGTTTTAAAGAGAACCGTCACTGGGTTTATGCCCCCTTGCTGGGGGACAGCACAAGCTAATGACAGCCTGCTGTTTCCGCGCTGTGCCCCTTTTATTCTGTAAGATGATTAGATTTAGGATTTGTGTTCAAATCTGCATTTTTTCGCCAAAAAAAAGAGTCATAAAAAAGTCAGTTTTTTCTTCCCCGCCCACCTGAGGTAGCCCGCCCATAACTGAAAACCTTTTCCCCTTGAATAGGTTTAAAAAATAATAAACAAAACTGTCAGGTGGGTGGGGCTAGCCATTGGGGGGAGGGGAAACATTTGCTCATGAATAAGATTTGGTTAAATGTTTGAAACTACAGCATCTTACAGAATAAAGGACACAGCGCGGGAAAAACAGCGGGTTGACACTAGACTGTCTGCCCTCAGCAAGGGGGGCATGAACTATTGCAGGTTCTTTTTAAATTTCGTCCACACAGAAAAAACACAGTAGAAAATTTCTTTGTTTACCTGCAATGATGGAGCAACTGCGCTGGTTCCTATATGGTGGCTCCTCAGCCACCTTTCAAGTGAACGGTGCCATTCTGCGGTTCCATGCCCAGCTGGATGGGGAGTAGCGCGCTCTGAAATCTTTTAGGGGGGCACAGTGCTGCTGCAGTGCTGTAGCCAATTAGAGTCAGTAGAGGTCAGACCCTCACCAATCATAAAGTAATGGAATATCTTAGCAATTCGCTATCTCTTTAGGAGATGGGAATAATTTTTTAATGTTCTTATAAAATAGGTTTAAAAGCTATATTAGGGCCCACCACTGAGGCAGCCATGAATGGAATGACTGTACTCTCTTTAGGATCTATATAAACCACAAATAAACAATTAATTAGTTTTGTAATGTAAGTGCTGGTGAGAGAGGCACCACGGATCCAGGTGTGTAGACTATGCACTCCACCACAAGTAGGATAATTCCATCAAAGAGCTGTTGTGCATTGAGTGCATAAAGAACTACAGAGAAAGCAGCAGCTTGGGGTCCTGGCATGCTTTACTCACAAAATATACACTGCTCACAAAAAAGTTAGGGATATTTGGATTTTGGTTGAAAGTTCAGGATGGACTTAAAAGTTCTTGAAAATGTTTTTAAATGCACTAATTGAGACCATCTCTTAACTTTCGGTGTTTGATCCCTGATCCCCTGAACTGCCCAATACATTTATGGGATCAATGTGAATTGGGATTCAAACAGTCCTCCTCATCAGGCGGTTCATATTTTGACATCATGGAACAAGCGAACTTAAAAATTGGCATCCTTTGACTCCATCACCCTGATAATGCTTCATTGTAAAAAAATCCCCTCCCCAGAACTGGTGATGAATGCTACCAACTCCAGGCACATTTAAGGGGTCGAGAGGCCCAGGTGTTCCCCTTTAGGGGCCATTTTTTTGTTTTCATCGCGTGGTCTGTGTGCTAGATGCCCGGGAAAGGGTCCTAACCACACCACCAGGCACAGGCATTATCGTCTTGCATGGGCAAGAGACCATCTACCCTGGATGAGGTACCTGTGGTCCTCAGTGATGAAAAATTGATTCACTCTGAGAAGAAATGATGATGATGCCAATGATGCTGGAGACGTCAAGGAAAGCACTACACATCAGCCCGGTCGGTAAAAATTGCAAAATCTCTAGCACTCAGGGGCCATATTGATGGGAAAAAGGGTATGAATGGTGAGGTGCCCTTTTTTTGCCTTCACCCCTAAAATTATTATTTTTTCCCCCTAAAACAAAATTTAGAGTCATAGGGATACATTTCCAAAAAAACCTTTAAACAAAATGGCCAAAATATTTGGAAGGTAAAAAAATAAATAAAAAAAAAACCTTTATTTAGATAAAAAATCTATACCTCCAACAGTGTTATGATACTGAGCCGGTGAAGAGATAAAAAATAGGCAAGCCACCTTAAAAAATCCAACTGCCCAAAATCAAAAAATCCACAAAAAATATGTATAGGGCAAAATATTTTGGGTTTTAGAAAAAAATTTTTTCAGAGGGATTATGGTCTTATGGGATAATATTTGGGTAATAACCCTATTATGATCCTATTAAGGATCCTAACCTTAACCTAGAACCTTGTATACAGTTAAAACGTCCTAATAAGGATGACCTCGTCCAGAACCTGACCCTATCAGATCTGGTCCCTATAATACCCTAGCCATCAAATTTTAATCACATACATAAATCCCAAATTAATTCCAGTCCCAACTTGTTTCGGGGGGAACTACCCCTCCCTTTTAGGGGACGTTTTGGGGGGTGATAATGGCGTTGAAGAAAGAAAAAGGGAAAGACAAGCGCAGTCTAGAGCGTATGGCTCACCGCTTCTGGATGCAGCTCTGGTGTGCCGTTCCCGTTGACTCTCACCTTTCTTAAATGTGCCTGGAGTTGTGTAACATTCATCATCCAGTTCCGTAGGACATTGTTTACAATGAAGCAGTCATCAGCGTGTATGGGCCAAAGGGGTCCCCTTTTTTACCTTTCTGTGACTTTCCAGTTCTCTGTATCTTGTTGTAACCTCTGAGCACTTGTGACACTCTAAGCTCGGGGCCCTTCTGTTGAGAGCATCCTGCTGAAGCCTCGAAAATGGTGGGGAAAAAGTTTTGATCAATTGTAAGTGTTGTCTTGGGTCTCGGGGCGTGAAAATGTGAACATTAGTGGGGGCATAAATACATCAAGTTGTAAAAAAAAGTATGAAAAATTAAACGTTGAAATTCATTCTAAAGGTAAAGAAAGGGGTGTCATTTATTAAATTTTAAAAAAAAAATTTAAAAGAAATGTTATGTTATCCTCAAATTTAAACCAAAAGCTAAATATCCCAAATTTTTGTGAGTAGTTATGATATATACAGGAAAGGGAAAATAATTATTTGATCCTTCTGTTTTTTGTAGTTTCCCCATGACAAAACATGAACTCTATAATTTTTAAGGGTAGCTTTTTTTAAATACGGGAGATAAATATTAAAAAAAAAATCCGAAAATAAATTGTAAAATTACATAAATTATTTGCTTTTTGTAGTGAGAAAAAAGTATTTAATCCTCGGGCAAACAAGACAAAATACTTGTGGCAAAACCCTTGTTGGAAGCACAGCAGTCAAGTTTTTTGTAGTTATGATGAGGTTTAGCACTGTCGGGAGGAATTTTTGGTCCATCCTCTTTGCAGTTTTCACTTTAAATCTTAAATTTTTGGGGAGGTTGCTTGACAACTTGGAGCTTAAAACCCCCCTCCATAAGTTTTTATGGGTTTAAAGGGTTGGTGACGGGTAGGCCTCTCCATGACCTTAATGGCTTCTGTTTGAGCCATCCTTTATTGCCTTGGTTTTTGGGGGTTTGGGGGCTTTGTCTTCTGATAGACCCGCCAGCCCATTTTTTATTCCTGTTGTGGGGAAGGAGGTTGTCACTCGGGATTTTTACGGTACATGGCCCCACCCATTTTTCCCATTGATGTGTGAAGTGTCTGTCCCCTTAGCAGAGAAACACCCCCCAAAACAAAATGTTTCCACCTCCATGCTTGAAGGGAGACGGGTTTTTTTTGGGGTCATAGGCAGCTTTTTCCCCTTTCCCCCAAAACACAGCAAATTTGATTTAATGCCAAAGAGCTAAATTTTTGTCTCATCTGACACAGCACCTTCCCCCAATCACTCACTAAATCCCCGTGGCGAACTTCAATGGGCCCGCACAGTGCCTTCTTGACGGGGGGCCCCTTGGGGGCACTGCAGGATTTTAAACCAATCCGTAATGTGTTCCAAGGGTTTTTTCTTGGGGGATGTGGATTCAACTGCTTGAGATCATGAACATGCCCTCCCCCCTCCCCCCACCCCGGGTTTTTTGTTTTGGGGCCGATTCTCCACTTTCCTACGACCAAGGTACCCCACGGGGAGATTTTGGTGGTCCCAGATCAATGTCGATTGACAGTCATTTTGATTTCTTCAATTTTTTTACTATTGCACCAAACAGTTGTCTCCTTCTCACTTAAGTTTATTAGGGTTTTGTAGCCCTTTCCAGCTTTGTGCAGGCCTATGATCTTATCCCTGACATCCCTGAAAGCTCTTTGGTCTTGCCCATTTGTAGAGGTTAGGTCTGACTGATTAATTGAGTCTTGGACAGGAGCTTTTATAAAGGTGACTATTTAAAAAAGCTGTCTTTAATGGAAAACGAGTTGCTTAGGAGCTTCTAACTGGTCTGTGGGGGCAGAACTAATTTTTGGTTGGTAGGGATGCAAATACATTATTAAATTTATTTCAATGTAATTTTTGGATTTTATTTTGGGTATTCTGTTCTCAAAGTTAAAATAAACCTTTCCCCTTAAAAAAATTACACTGTTCATGTCTTTCTTATTTGGGGAAACTTTCAAAATCAGCAAGGGGTCAATAATTATTTCCTTCACTGATGAGGGGCTACTTTTTGTGCGATAAAAATATTACAAAGGGAAAAAAAGGAGGGAAAACCCAAAAAAAAAAAAAAAAAAAATTTTCAAAAGGGGCACCCCTCAAAATACAAAGTAACTGTTTTATTCAAAAAAAAAGGGGACTAGCACATGATTAAAAACAAAAAAAAGGAAAAGTGGCCCCCTTTAGAATATCACCACTTTTGTACAGACGAAAAAAAAGGAAACCACCCCCACCAATTTCAGTATAGTTTAAATTCCCGAGTTAATCCAAAAAAAAGAAAGATATAAGTATACCCATTTATATAAGTCATAAAGAAATTTCCCTATATGCTTTTAATGGGCTTTTCTTTATTAGCCCTTATATACCCACAAAGCCAACTCATGGCTGACTTTTCCCTAACCCATGCACTGTGACATATTAAGTAGGGAAGTGGGCAAATAATGTGAATCCCCTGGTTTTTATTTTGTTTTTTCTAATATCTATATTTTCTATATACTAAAATGAATGGAATTTTAAAATAATTGCTGTAATAAAAAAGGATTCTGTTTCTGTGTTCTTGTGCACAGCCCAAATGACTGGACCAATCGACCACATTTGGGACATAGAAAGCTTGGGACTTCGGAGGTTTTTTAGGCAAGGGTTTTAGTTTTCTAGGCCCATTTCTCCACATAGTCAAAAAAATTGGGGAAATTTACCACAAACGTGTTGTTTATGTACAGCGAAAAAGACGCACCCAAATCTACACCAACTTTTGGGAATTGATAAATCACTGCTTCAAACATTTTAGACTGGTTTCAGCTCTTTTGAACCCACCCCTTTCAAAAGCTAAAAAGCGGGGAATTGTAGATAAAAATAGTATTTTCTTATGCACAGCCAAATGACTGGGGGAAAAAATTGCATCAAATATATATAAAGTTAAATCAGGCACTCATGCTTTTGTATGGGTTTTGCCCACTGCACAACACAGCCCCACCTCATATGCCCAGTAAAATTTTTACTACTGGTCATGCAGAAGAAACACCACATATTCATACTTCGCTGTAATACTGTACTACTGCCCATCACTGCCAGAGGAAAAACCCCCATATTAACTTCGCTTTAAAAAAATTACTACTGCTACATCCACCCAAGAGAGACAGTGGCCCATATTTCCAGTAAAACTGTACTAATGTTACATTACAGCCAGAGACAGCACCGCAATGTTTGCTGGAAACAAATTTTTAATTCAATATCACACACAGGTAAAAACAGGTGCTTCAGAAACTTTTATAGTGGGATTTTGTACTACTGCCAATCACAGTCAGAGAGAGGCACTGCGTACTCTACCCCCCTGTAATACATTTGCCAGAGAATATGGGGGGCAGTGTCTTTTCTCAAGCGGCAAAGAATCAGTAGACCCCAAACTAAGTAGACCCTTAAAATTCGGTTCAGAAACCTTTTGTTTTCAATTACGAGTCAACATTTCCTTAAATTTTGACCAAGTTTGGCA
>JAODAL010076963.1:0-13439 GCA_025379985.1 Phyllomedusa bahiana | reverse complement strand
GGTGCACCCTTAATAATTGCCGATGGTGCTCAGCGAACCAAGATGTTTGTAAAACAATCTATTTGTAAAACGATCAGTCATAGCACTCACCACCCTCTCTGTAGTTTTATGTCAATAAAAGTCAAAGGTACATCGGGGAGCTGACACGTGCAATGGCCTGCGGCCGTTTCGTGTCCTGGGACTCTTTCTGGATGCATGGTGCGGGATAACGCAATCACGTGCTAAATCCCTCTATGTGCCTGTTCATCAAAATATAAACAGCAACACTTTTGAAAGTGAACAAAACAAATGAATTAAAACCGTGAAACAAGAAAGAGGGTGAAAGACTCTATCATATAACCATAGAGGCCCCATGGCTCCCGCTCTCAAGAGCCATTTGAGTTTAATTTGTGACAGTCTGGTATGTTTGTCTGCTCCATTCATTGGTGAGAGAATCCTCCCAATACCTGCGAATTGAATCCTCAGTTGCTGCCACTATGTATTTCTTGCATATATCGAGATGAATTGAGGTGCCCCTTTACCTGTTTTTATTGAATAAATGTGTTCCCGAATTCTTTTAAAACGTGATCGTATAGTTTTTCCTAGGTAATAATGGCCACAGTCACACCATAAGGGATATACGGCCTGTACTACCAGATTGATTTGATTTCTATCCTAATTCTACTTTCCTACCAGCACTATAAGGTCCCACTACTTAAATCACTGGCAGTGTAAAAATGTTATGTTGTGCTTACTTAAAGAGAACCTGTAACGTGGATCATGCCCCCTTACTGAGGACAGCACAAGCTAGTGACAGACCTGCTGTTTCCAGCGCTGTGTCCCTTATTCTGTAAGATGCTGTAGTTTTAGAGTATTTAATGCTCAAATCTGGAAGTTTCCAGCCAGAAAAGAGTCATTCAAAGAGTCATTTTTTTCATGAACGACCCACTCACCTAAGGCTAGCCCCGCCCACCTCAACTGAGAAACCTATTACTTTGAATAGGTAGAAACATGTGAATAACTGTCAGGTGGGCGGGGCTAACACCTACTCATGAATAAACTGGACTCTTCTCTGGCAGAAAAGGCTGGAAACTGCCAAATTTGAGCATTAAATACCCTAAAACTACAGCATCTTGCAGAATAAGGGACACAGCGCTGGAAACAGTGGGCGATATGTATGAATTGTGGCGCTGATAGACCAGTTCTAAATTGCTTTAAGGTAGTATAGAATGCGCCAGAATGTATGAACCTGTTCTTCTGCAGGTCACACATACAGGCGCAGTGTAGTGCCAATACGACAACTCAGACTTAGACCATCTTTAACTTGGTCTGGCTGTTCTAACTGTTCAGCGGCAAAGTTTTGGCTTCAAAGAATCATAAATATGTCTACCTCTACTAATGTGGTGCGACGCCCCCAGAACGCCCCAAAACTTTGGTGCGCTAAAAAGTGTCTTAGGAACGGTACCGAGGCACTTATCGCGCCAAAGTTTAGAGTATGTTTGTTTATACATCTATAGCACTGGTCAGCTTTTTGAGGCCAGAATTCTGGCGCAGCCCCGTTCATACATGTCGCCCAGTATGTCTGCCACTAGCTTGTGCTGTCCTCAGCACAGGGGGTCATAATCTATCTATAGGTTCTCTTAAAATGTAAAATCAGCTGCTTGAGAATTAACCATATTGTAAGAGTCTAAAGCAAGGATTGTTCTTATGGTAACTGGGAGGGGCCAGAGTGTATATAAGTATGTAGTTAGTGATTAGGGGGTGTTCTGTGCTCTCTGCCTGGGACGTAAGATAGAGAGTTTTAGAAGATCCCATGTAAGGGTCCGTCCACACAGCAGGGTTTTCAGTCAGTTTTTCAGACAGATTTCAGATTTGACAGGACATATCCTAACTGACTAGGCCTGCCCTGAACTCTGGTCTCTTGAATCTGACTGGAACAGAACTCTAAAGAAAGGTGGGATTTTCAAGGAATGAATTTACTCATATGGTGGTAGTACATGAGGTGTTATGCGAGTACAAAACTTCCCCCATCATCAGCTGATGCCTAAAAATCCACTGGACAACTCAACCCATCAGTCTTACAACTCAGGAATGTCCCAGGCCGCATGGGGTTAAAAAACCCGGGCCTCCTGCAGTACTTAATGTCCCAATTGTTTTACCGGGAAATTGGGCATCCCCAAACCCTTTTTTTTTTAAAGGGGCTCATAGAGGGGTTTGAAATGTTTTTTACTTGAAAGGGGCTTTTTTTAAAAAACCCTTTTGGGGAAAGTAAAGGACTGTGTTGTTATTTTTAATCCCCAAATCTTTTGCCCTTTTCTCGTCATTTTAAATTTTGCTTCAAACCCACCTTTGGAAAAATCTAAATTTCCCACCATCAGGCATTTTAAAAGGGGGGCGTTTAACATAAATACCCCGGGAAAAGGAGGGGTTTAGGGGGGAAAAACCAGGGAAAATTTCCCAAAATTGGTCCCAAACCGCAGCTTTTTCTCTTAAATTTTAACATTGGGGGTGTGTTCTCAGGGTTTTTAAAGGAGAGGGGCCCTGTGATTTGGGAGGGGGAAAGCAGGGTTTTAAAATTTGCGGGTGGTAAACCCCTTTTTAAAAATTTTTTAAAAAAAAACAGCCTAAAAGGCCCCATTTGAAAATTAACACCCACTGTAAGAAAAATACAGTATTTATGGCTATTCAGTATATGAAAAGGGAACAGCAACCAAATAATAAAATAATTCTAGGGAAATTGATTTTTGTACAAAATGGGGACAATTCTAAAATGCAAAAATACACAAAAAAAATATACCCTGGAAAATTATAAAAAGAAATTGATAGCTCCCGGCCCCAAAAAAAATTTTTTCACCCTTTTAAAGGGAAATCATAAAAAACTTTTAAAATATTGTGTAACTCCCCCTCTGTCCTTGTTTAATTCGTTTGGGTTTTTGGTTAGGAAGTGATTTTTCAAAAGGTTTTCGATACGTCGCACCTTTTTAATTTTTAACCCACTGGGCTGAAAATTGTTGTGCAAATCCACCAAAATTTGCGGGGGATGGGGGGTTGCCAAACGTTTAACCTGCTTTTCCCAACATGTCCCGCGGTTTTTCGAGGGGGTTTTAAAGTCAGGTGTTTTTTGCGGCAACAGATGTTAGTAGTCCCCTCAAGTGAACGCTCCCCAACCCAAAATAAGAAAAAACCCCCCCCAAACATCCCCGGGACCCACCTCCGGATTAAACCCAAAGGCCCTTGCACACATTCAGGATAAAAATATTTTTTTTTGGGCCCTTTTGGGACATGGGAGGGCGTGCGTCTTTGGAATAAAGAAAAAAAACGCTTTGGGCAGACCCCCAACAGTCCACCATTTCAAACAAATGTCCAAGTTGGGTTTTGATTTTAGCCCTTTGAAGACGTGAAGCTTTATGTGTCTTGTGGGGCAATGGCCTTTGGGCCCCGGTAAATTTAATTCCAAACTTTCATTTTTATGGGCAAAAGCGCACGCTTTTTTCCGTTGGGGGAGTGTCAGGGGGGGTGGTCCCGGGTCCCGGGTTGCCCCCCCCGGGCCCCCCTCTGCCCCTACCCAGGGACCTTCCCCCTTGCTACCCGAGGGTCCGACGCCGCTCCCTTACCCGTCCCCGCTCCTGTGTACGCTGCTCTTGCCTGTCCCCCGCCGGCCTTTCCCCGCTCCCTATGGCGGGGGCGCGCGAGGCGGGTTCTGGTTTAAAAAGGGCCCAGTGCGCCGGTAATTTGGTCAATTGCGGCCGCTGGTCCTTTTGGAAGGAATACCCCCCCAGCCTCTCTGCCAGTTTTTTGGGTGTGCATTAAAGTTCTTAGAAAATTTCCCTTTTTTTTCCCCGACCTTGCCTTTTTGCCCCTGCCCGGGAGCCGTCTGACGTCTCTGGCCCACAAAACCTTTGGGCTGCCGGGCCTGCCCCTTCTGCCTGCCCCGCCCTACACCTCGGGGTTTCGTTTCCTTTTACAGCATTTCCCCCGGGCCCGCCATCGAAGAAAGGGTACGTCGGGGGGGTAGCGCCCCGGGTTACCCTCCCGGGCGCAAGCCCAACCCCGGCTTTACGGCGGCCCTTGGGTTTTTTTCCCGGGAGCTCCCTTAGTCCCCCTCCCGGGCTTTGGCTTAACTTTCATCCTTGCGGTGGCCCCAGGGGAAACCCCACCCAAAACCCTTAAAAGGGCCCAAGCGTTGCGGGGGGTTTAACCCCTTTAGTCGGTCGACACACCCAGTGACAAGCCTAACTGCTGAACATAAGATTGACAGCTCGGATCCCAATCAGGTCAGAGGATGTGTTGCACAGGCCAATAGAGGAGCCCGGGGGCCGAACCAATCAGCTGCTGGGGCGGTGTCCGGGCGCCTCATTTAATTTGCCTTTGCCTGTGGAAGGTTATCCCTAGTGTTTCCCCAGTTTCCTTGTTGCTTGTTTACTCCTGTTCACTTGACATCGGCTTGCTCCTCGACTTCGTTTCTGGCCTCCATTTTTGTACCGTGTTACCTCTTGTGTTTGACCCGTGGCTTGCTTCCTGTTATTCTTCTGGTTCTCGATGTGTTGCTTTGGAGTACCCACACCGTTACCGACCCGGACTGTTTGACTCTGCATTCCCCTGACGGCCCTACACGTAGCAGCGTAGGGACTGTTGTCCAGTTGGGGTCTGTCATCTAGGGCAGCACACCAAGTAGGTAGGGACAGTGGGTTGGGTGGCAGTCAGGGCCTACTGCACTTCCTTTGACGTGACATTTTCACAGGCCGCATTACTGCTCTCCACGCACCATGAACCCCATGACTGCACTGGTGCAGCAGATGCAGGGACTGACCCAGTTGGTCCAAGATCTGGCGCTAAGGGTACAGCAGCAGGAGACCTCCCAGGGTACCCCCCATCGCTTCCCCCTTTTGTTGAACCTCACATTCAGTTACTGGATAGGTTTTCAGGTGACAGGAGGGCCTTTCTGTCTTTCAAGGAAGGATGTCGGCTGTATTTCCATCTCCGCCCACGTACCTCAGGAACAGAGAGAGTGGGGATTGTCATATCCCTTGTCCAAGGGTCCCCCCAGGAGTGGGCGTTCTCATGACCCCCCAGATTCGCCCGCATTGTCTTCGTTAGACAGATTTTTTTGTCTCCTTGGGACTCCTCTTGGATGACCCTGATAGGGAGGCAGTGGCTGAGACACCACTCACCACCTTAAGGCAGGGTAAGCGGACTGTAGAGGAGTATGCCTCTGAATTTCGCTGCTGGTGTGTTCCGTCAGGGTGGAACGACCCAGCTCTCAGGTGCCAGTTCAGAGTGGGATTGGCAGAACATGTTAAGGATATGTTGGTGGCTTATCCTACTCCGGACACTCTGTATGATGCTATTGCTTTGGCAGTTCGGCTAGACAGACGGTTTAGGGAGAGACATCGGGAACAGACCCTTTCTCTGTTGCCCCGCTTTTCTCCTCTCCCCACCCCGTTCTACAACCACCCCAGAACCTGCTAGCGCGACAATTACTCCGGAGGAGCCTATGCAGGAAGGGACCTCTTCTGCGGGTGCTGCCAGTGACCACAGAACCTCACGTCGCACTGGGGGCCTGTGCTTCCACTGTGGCCGAGAAGGCCATCGTATCTGTGAGTGTCCTAAGAGGAAGTCTTGGCCCGGAAAACTCTAGCGCTTAGGTGACTCGCGGGAAGGTCACCTAGGTGAGCATATATTCCCTATTGTGTCAAAAAAACTGTTGCTTTCAGTGAAAAATTTTTATTTTAACATGTATGAGTCGGGGCGCGCCTTTGTGGATTCAGGATCGGCTTCCAATTTTGTGGACGCTTCATTCGCTAAGCATCTATGTCTTCCCTGGATGCCTCTTTCGAATTCCCTGCAGGTTGTGGCAATTGATTCTACCCCGCTGGGTAAGGGTAATATCTAGAGATGGGCGAAATTTTCAAAAATTCTTTTCGGGGGGGGGGGGGGGGGGGGGCGGCCCTGACATGGGGGGTTTTGAGGAAGCAGTTCTGTGAGCTCCCCTAAAAAGCCCCTTTAAAACATTACCCGGATCCATCGCCTGATTCCCATGGGGAAAAACCCCTAAAAAAAGAAAAAAGGCCCCCCGGGCTGTTCCTGCACCCCCCCAGGGGGACAAACCAGTATTTTGGCAAATACAGCGCCTTAATGGGGGCCCAAAGACGCTGCCAAGCTACCGCCCAAGGAGGGGCCCCCAACCGGGAGTCGGGGCCTAACGCCGGACCCCTGCAACCCTGCCATCCACCCTTCGGGACGCAGGAAGGGGAGAAGGGGGCCCTGTCACCCTCAAGGCAGCAGGCAGCTGTGAAATTCCCCGGCGCCTGTTCCCCCGCGGGCCTGGGGGAACGCCCCCGGGGCGGCGCTGAGTGTCTCGGGGGGCCCCGACTCACCTGGGGGGGCCGGCAGAAAAGGACCCCCTCCCCCCGGACCCGGACATGGGGACCTGGGGCGCGCCCGGAGCAAAACCCTTTTCCCCTTCAGAAGAGGGGGGTGCATGGAGTGATCCGGGGAGCACGAGCCGACGCCCGTGGACCCGACTTCAACCCGGCTGCCAGTATCCGGCGCCAGCTCATACGCCGGCAGGAGCCAGGCCCAGCAGGGGGATGGGGGACCCCGATCCCAGCGGGGTACCACCCCGCAGCACCGGGGGACCCCCCCCTCACTCACCCCTGGTGGCCCCCTAGGACAAGCCAGCTTCCCCCTTACCCAGCTGTCCTTTCGGGGGGCCTCACCATTACCCCACAAAGGGGGATGTGCAGGGACTCGCTATGAATTGGGGGATCCTCCTCTCCCTCCCCTAAAAGGGCCCCAAGGACATTGGGGCCCGTGCCCTCAGTCACCACAGGCGCCGCCACTCCCACACCCCACAGGCCGAAAAGGCCCACTCATAGGAGGTTTCCCAATACCCCCGGGAAAAATCGGGGTGCACCTCCTCCAGCCACAGACCCTCCTCGCCCACAAGCCCGGGGCCCTCCCTGCGGGGGATGACTCAACAAGCGGAGTTCCTTTTCATCCCTTAGAGCGGGGTCTGGGGTCCCCTGCCTGTCTACCGGCTCCTCATGGGGAGACTACCACCCACGTACCCCCCCGGGGGCGGCGGGCCCGGGGCCCCACGGGCCCCCGGATGCTGAGGCTCGATGGGTGCTCACCTCCCCACTCCTATGCCGAGAAAGGGGGGATCCCTTCCTCTGCCTCCACTCCTGCTGTGACCCCCCCGATGCTCAGTCCTTAAAAGGTCACACAGCGCACTCCATCCCCACGGTTTGTTATTCTGGAGAAGCATTCCCTCTCCTGGGGGGTTTTCCCTGCTGATTCCCACCACCCCCAGGGCCGGTTTAAACCAGTCACCTTACAACCTTCGGTTCTTCTACGGCCTTCCCACCGAAAAACCCTTTCATCAATGTTACCGGTTGTGGGGGGGTTCCCGGGAATTCGCCAATTTCGCAAGTCTTCATCATTTCTACTAGAGTGGACCCTCTGCAGAGGCCCAGGTTTTTTTCTTCTGTTCTTTGGTGCTCTCCAAGGTGTAGTCCAGCAGCATTCTTCTCAGCTTTTTCCCCATCCAGCAGCCCTTTGATGTTGAGAATAGAGGCCGCGGGAAAAAATTTTAGGATTAGGGGTTGCCAGGTCGATACCGAGGGCCGGCTGAAATCTTCATTTCCCCCAGATTTTTAATAGCATCCTAAACGTGCCCGAATACTTTCATTAAAATGGACGGGTGCATAGAGCGCTGCCCCCACCCGCAAACCCTCATCCCCCAAGGGGAATTATTTGTGTATTCTTTTTTTTGTGCCAAAGAGGAAAATTCTAGGGCGGTCCAGAACACATAGAGCCCTGCCATTTAAAGCACCGATACAGATCTTCCCAGATATTCCGACCACTCTCCAGGAGAAATGAAAAACCTTCCTTGCTGTGTAGGGAAAGAGAAATTCCATACCGCGGGGGGTTCCCCATTTGCCCCACCCCTGGGCAGAGGGGGAAAATCTTTCCGCTGCGTCCCCTGGGGATGTGCCTCGTTCCCTGAGGGATTACAAATTTTGATACCGGTGTGGGAGTGGCCGCCCCTAGCTCCTGGGACCAGGCCGCAGGATGACTGGGACCTTTTCCCCACCCCCCCGCATGCCCCGGGGAAGCCCTTCCGCATGACCCAAACCCCATGGGCCTCGAAGCTACAAACTTCCCGTTTCGGGTGGTACCCATCTGATCCCACACTTTGTTGTCCCTTGAAGTCATTAAACCCTCTCTTGTCATGGGAAACTTTTTTTCTTTTTCCTCTTTTTTTTTTTGAGGTCTTACGAAAGGGACTGGTGAGCCCACCCCCGGGTTTTGTTGGATCACCTTTTCTCCCCCTGGTTTTCCCATAAGATAAAGGTTTTATAATACCCTTTTTTTGCTCTTATTAAATTTTGGAGGACAGGGGCGCCCTGGGCTTCCCGTTTTACCAGTTCCCACAGGGGGTTTGGGTTTTCCCTCGGACCGCTATTTGGTTTTGGGGGTTGCCCGGTCTTCCTTTGGTTTTCAATATTTTATGATGGGGGGGGGATTTTTCCTCGTGTTTTTTTTTGTTTTTTTGCTTTGTACTGGTTGTGTAGTTTGTCCCCCCCCTCAACCCCCTCCTTCCCCCCCCCTTTTTTTTTTTCCCCTCTTTTCTCTCTCCCTTCCGGGGGGGGCCTGGAGGGGGTTTGCGATCTCTTTGGCGGGTCTCCGTTTTTTTAATGGTGGACTTAATAATTTTTCTTAAACAAAAGAGTCTTAAGGCGCCTTAAAGGGCCCCCAAGCCCTATACATTTACATCGTCAAAAAACGTATAGCTTTTTTTCAGAAACACTTTCAAATCTTTTTAACCCCCGGGTGAAAAAACAATTTTTTCGAAATGGTCTTTGCAAATTTTTCCCGCTTCCCAAAAAGTAGGGTGTACCCATTGCCATTCATAAATCTTTGTCCATAGATGGTACAGGTTAGTAGAAAAGAGGCAGGTACCTATTTTAATATTACCATTAAGGGACAAAGGTTTACGATGTAAACTTTTTATGTCCAAACCCCGGGTCAGGTTCTTTTTTTTTGGGGGTCCTTGAGAAATTGATCCCTGGCACGGGGGACTGTCCTTTCTGCGGGGATTTCAATCTCACACTTGACCCAAACCCTTTGGGACAACTCCCAGGATGTCTTTGTTCTTATCAGCGATTAAGAAGGTAAAAGACTTTTGCAATTCTTTTATGGAGGGGTTGGCGGCTGAAACCCCCCTTTGATAGAGATTTACTTTTACTCTAGCCACACGTTTATCAGTGCTTGATTTGTCTGCTCCAACCCCAACGCTCTTCCCTGGTTAGCCCTCTTCCATGGAAAAGTGTTGTAGGTCGGATCACGCGCCAGTGTCCATCTCTCTCTCCCTCCCTAATTTGGGCTTCAAAGGGATTGGAGGTTTTGAATTGGCTCGGGTTATGGGACAGGGGTGTGTCTGGGGGATTTAAAATGACCACAAAATTTTCCCTGGTGGATCATGATCATGACTCAACCAAACTTATTTTTCCCCCAAAGGGAAGCCCCCAAATGCGTCATACGAGGTTTGATAAACCGGCAGCCGTCTTTAAAAGGCCCCTTTGGCTGCCTGGTGAAAGCCCCCTTTAAAGGGGGGTGTTGGAGGTCCAACATAAACAAGCTCTCTCTAAGGGTGTGCGAGGGTCTCCCGGTGGGCCCGGGTGAAGTTCGTCGTTTGTCGAGCCTCTTGGGGGAAGTTTTCTTCAGCCTGCCGGGGCAAAATTTATGAATATGGAAATAAAAAATGGGCGTTTTCCCCCCCCGGGCCCCCGGGAGAGATGGCGAGTCTTTTATACCAGTATAAAACAGCACTCGGGCGGTTGCCCAAACTACTGAGGGGAATTCGGTGAGTTTAGCTCCTTTTTACTCTAAACTAATAATCTCCCTGCCACCCGTCCCCCTTCCCCTCCCAACCCGGGCTAAACCTCCTTCCCCTTTTTAGGCCTCCCCCTCTAAGTTATCCAAGTCTTGGGGAGCCTTTCTCTGAGGGGGAGTTTGGGGGTGTTGTTAAGGGTTCCCCATGGGAAAAAGCCCCGGGCCTGACGGTTCACAAATGTTTTTTTTAAAACACCCTGCCTTCTCTCCCCCCATTATTTAGGAAATTTTAAAAAATTTCGGCTCCCCCCTTTTCCGAGGGTTTTTTGTTTGGGCCCTATTTCAGTTCTTCCTAAAAGGGAAAAACCCCAGGTTTTTGGGGGTATAGGCCCCTCTCTCTTTTAAATGTTTGACCTTTAAAAATTTACTCTAAATTTTTAGCAAACCGTTTGAATCCGTATCTTCCCACCTGATTACCCAGACCAGGTGGGGTTTTTTTCCGGGACCAGAGGCCCCGGGGTAAAAAACCCCCTTTAAACCCTGATATTATCCAGTATGCCCGACAGCGGGGGGCCCCCTGATGGTCCGTCTCTGACGCTGAAAAAAACGTTTTTACAATCTAGGGGCTCACTGTCCTCTACCTTGAACAATAGGGGCTTTGGCCCCAATTTTCAAGGGGAAAAATTCTCGCTCTGTACCAAAAACCCCTTCCCCTAAGGGGTTAAAACAATGGTCCCTTTGGACACTTTCAGATAAAAAATGGACAGGAGGGCTGTCCCCCTTTCCCCCCTATTGTATGTTTGGTCATGGAAACCGTTTCATCCCAAAAATATCCGGGCATAATGGGGGAGTGATCGGAGAGCGGAATTTAAATGCTCGGGCCTTGCCTATCTCCCCGATTACTTAATAACCCTCAGTATTCTGCCCCCCTTTATGTCCGAACTGACGTTTTTAAAGGGGGGGTCCCAAATACAAATCACTACACTAAAACTGAAGTCTTAAGTAACCCCTTTATAAGCGTCAGTCCCCCCTCTTTAAAACCAATTTTTTTTTTTCCCCGGCCACAAAAGGATCTCTTATTTGGGACCAAAACCCTTCGAATCCTTCGCAGTTTTTTTTATGCTAACTTTTTTTCCCTTAAAACAAAAAAGTCATACTTGAAGGGATGGGGCCAAAAAGGGGTTTTTTTGGTTCGGGGGAATGAATATTCTGAAATGTCTATCCCCCTAAACTTTTGTACTTATTCCAGACTGTCCCTGTTTTATTCCAGCCTATTTTGGGGCCAACTTCAGCGTTGCTTTAAGGGTTTCATTTGGGATTGGTGACCCCGAATCGGAAGAGTTTTTACGCGGCTAAGGGGGAGGAGGGGGGCGGGGCTTCCAAAGCAGACCTACTACCCGGCTGCTGCAATGCACTTTCTTGATCTAGTACACAACCCAAATGAAAAACTGTGGGGATATATTGCCCAACGCTTGTCGCAATCCAAAATTTTCTCCCCCCCGTGGCTGGGATTCCTTGTTTCTTCACCCACCTTTCCCCTTTCCCCCCCCCATCCCCCCCCTAAAAACGGAAGTCTCGTACTTCCGAGAAGTTTTGGGCCTTAACGGGCTACTGTTTTTCCGGCTCGGATAATCTGCGTTCCCCCCGGGGGCCTAGGAAAAACTATTTCTGGGGAGTTTTTAAGTTGCCCCATTTTAACAACTCATACCGGGAAAAAGGGCGTCTACTTTTTTTATCTCAACATAAAGGTCGTCCCCCCTTTAGGAAACCCTTTTTAATACTGCAGCTTTAACATTCTTTAAACTTTCCCTATTGGGGAAGTTGATTTTTCCCCCAAAAAAACCTTTTCCCCCTTTGAGAAACTTTGTATGAAGTTACACTCCCTAAACACCTAGTTTCGTTTTTATTTTCATTTGGGTGGTTCCCGGCTAAAGATCCCCTTCCTTCCATTGTGCAGGGTGGGAGGGGGAATTGCAAAAGAATTTTCGAGGAGGGAATGGCAAAGTCTTTTATCTTACGCTTAAAGCTTTTCATAGCTGCAAAGCGAAAAGACTAGTTTCAAAATTTACTAGGTGGTACAGGGTGCCGTCCTGCTCCCCTAAATGGGCCCAATACCCCTGACACCGTGGCGTTGTAATAAGGGGGTAGTACCCCTTTCCCTATATGGTGGGGGGGGCCCGTTTAAGGGATTTCTGGAGGAAGGTGTTACGGACCGTACGAGATTTACCGAATCGTTATCCGGGTTCCAGAGGCCACACTCTTATTTATGTATAAAATTCTCCGTCTCCTATAAAAAGTCTCTAGTTAGGGACCGTTACAAGCCGCAAAACGGTCACCCACGCCACTGGCGTCAAACTCCCCCCTTCATTGTCAAATGGGGGAGACAGGTCGCATCGAATTTTGTATGGAGGGAATGATTGCACGTTCTTATGAGGACGCAATGAGGGGTTTTTTCTACTTGGGGGCCCCGGACGGCAACCTATCTCCTGGATTTAAGGCTCTTTTTTTTACTTGTGAGCTCAGTGGACCCCCTTTTTCGTTTTGCCCCTTCTTTTTTCGCCTTTCGGGGGTTGGGGACTGCTGGGGCCCCCGGACTGGTTCCCCCTCCCCCCCCTTCCTATGTTTTTTTAATTTTATTTTCCCTCTTTTTTTTTTTTTTTTTTTTTTTTTTTTTTTCTTCTCTTTTTTTGTGTGCGAAGTTGTTAAAGCCACTCGAGCTCCATTACTGAGTCGTAACATGCTTGCTGGGGGCCCCCTCCCTTCTCCTTTGCCCGGGGTGTAATTGTCTCAATCCAGATTCTTTTGCAAGGTCCTGTGGGGGCTTTTAAGTAAACTTTTCATAAGCTATCTTTTTCTGTAACTGGTCTTTCATCAGTTTGTTTGAAGCTGTTTTTTTTTTTTTCCCCTTTAATTTTTCAATTTCCTGCTTTTTTAGAGTGTTTTAAGTTTTCCCGAAAATCTTTAATAAAATTATAAGTAAAAAATTCGATTCGGTCCTTTCCCCAATTTTCCCAAAAAATTTTTGTTCCGAATTACTTCGACACGAAAAGCGTTAAAAAGCAGTATTTCCCCGGGTGCACGAGTGCAGGTGCTGTGAACATTGTGCCTGTTAAATATGCAGAGGGGCTTGGGGTTTGGGTTTTATACAATGTTGTGTTTTAGTATGACACCAGATGCTGCCGGCGCTCTTAGAATCGCTTCACTTAAAATTCCCCCGGCACTTAAAAGGGCAAAAAACTCAAGCGGGAATGTAGCCCATAATGTCTGCCCCGAAATGGAAAAAAACAACTGAGAGCCGGTGGGAAAATTGTGACAGGTGTGGAGGTGACGGGGGGCAGCCACAGCGCAGAGGGAGGCAGTGGGAAAAATGAATTTGGAGGGGCAAAAACACGGGAAGCACAGGTGGCACAATGACTGAGAGCGGAGGTCACGGCGGCAGCAGTATGGGTCAGAGTGGAAAATGACATTCTGGGGGCGGCAAAACAGATAGGCCACAGAGTGGGCACAATCACACAGTTGGGGGGTCCGGGGCAGCAGTAAGGTCAGGGAGTGGCAAATGCTTTGGAGGCGGCAAAACAGATTAGGGCCCCAGAGTGGCACAATGAAACAGTTTTAAAGGG
>JAODAL010076962.1:0-13440 GCA_025379985.1 Phyllomedusa bahiana | reverse complement strand
TGGTGTGTTTTTAAATGCATGTGTTTTTTGAATACATTTTGGAGGCAGTTAAGAAATACAATAAAAATGCATGCAATAAATTAGTGTGTGCCAACCCAGCCTTTGACTAAACCATTAAAGTCAAAGGGGAAAATCTGTACAGAAATAGTAAAGGGGATGAGGTAAAATCATGTGATGTCTGTGAAGACATTGACCGGTGGTGTGGACTTTAAATTTACAGCATGTTGTTGTGGATTTAATGCAGATTTACTGAAGATTGGCCCCATTTGCTTCAGTAGCAAGTATAAGGCCTAATTCAGTATCTCACAAAAGTGAGTACACCATTCACATTTTTCTAAATATTGTATTATTCATTTTCATGGGACAACACTGAAGATATGATACTTTGACATAATGTAAAGTAGTCAGTATACAACTTGCATAACAGTGTAAATTTGGCCTGCGCTCATAATAACTCAATACACAGCCATCAATGTCTAAAGCGCTGGGGGCAAAAGTGAGTACACCCCTAAGTGGAAATGGACAAATTGTGCCCAAACTGTCAACATTTTGTGTGGCCATCATTATTTTCCTGCACTGCCTTATCTCTCTTGGGCATGGAGTTCACTAGAGCTTCACAGGTTGCAGCCACTGGAATCCTCTTCCACTCCTCCATGATGACATCACAGAGCTGGTGGATGTTAGAGACCTTGCGCTCCTCCACCTTCCATTTGAGGATGCCCCATAGATGCTCAATAGGGTTGAGGTCTGGAGATATGCTTGACCAGTCCAGCACCTTCCTTTAGCAAGGCAGTGGTCATCTTAGAGGTGTGTTTGTGATGGTTATCATTTTGGAATATGCCGTTTTGCCCAGTTTCCAAAGGGAAGGGATCAGTTCTGCTTCAGTATGTCAGAGTGCATGTTGGCATTCATGGTACGCTCTAGAAAATGTATCCTCCCACAGCCGACAGCTCATGCAGCCCCAAACCATGACACTCCCACTACTATGCTTGACTGTTGGCAAGACACACATCTGGTTGTACTCCTCAACTGGTTGCCACCACACACGCTTGCTCCAATCTGAACCGATTAAGTTTATCTTGGTCTCCTCAGACCACAGGACGTGGTTGCAGTAGTTCATGTCCTTAGTCTGCTTGTCCTTAATTGTTTGTGGGCTTTCTTGTGCATCATCTTTAGAACAGGCTTCCTTCTGGAATGACAGCCATGCAGACCAATTTGATGCAATGTGCGGAATATGTTCTAAGCACTGGCCGGCTGCCCCCCTCCCTCTGTAGAGCAAAAATTCTCTTTTTCAGATCCTCAGGCAGTTCTTTGCCATGCGGTACCATGTTGAACTTTCAGTGACCAGTATGAGAGAAATAAAACCAAATGTAACACAACTTCTCTCCATTTACACCTGAGACCTTGTAACACTAACGAGTTACATGATGCCGTGGAGGGAAAATGGCAAAATGGGTATTATGTGTTGATTTTCATTTATGGTTGTACGCACTTTTGTTGCCAGCAGCTTAGACATTGGCTATGGTTGAGTTATTTTGAGGGCACACCAAGTTGTACACAGTTATACAAGCTGTACACTGACTTCTTTAAATTTTATTAAAGTGTCATATATTAAGTATTATCCCATGAAAAGCTATAATGCAATATTTACAAAAATGTGAGGGGTGTACACACTTTTGTGAGATACTGTATTTTGTAAAGCATATTTAATAAGGTTACCCAGCTAGTAAAAATAAATAAATAAATAAATACATAAATTAGAAATAACTGCAATAGCTCCAGGGCCCCAGTTAAATAAAAAAAACTTATACTCAACTTTCTCCAGCCACCGGTTCTAGTGATGTGTTTTCACAGTTTTTTGCTGACATACCGTTATTTCCAATGTCTCTGCATCGGCCTCTGGTAGCAATGGTCACGTGGTTCTACTTAAATCATTATTCGGAGCTGTAATATAAATTATTGGCACATGACCACTGCGGTCAATCAGTGGCTGCAGTGGTGACTTCCAAATGGGAAGTGATGGAATTTCAACTGAAGGCTGAGAAGACATGCAACTGGAAGTGGGAATTTCTGTATTCAAATTTAAGTACAAGGTGACTCCTTGAACAAAACTGGGCCGCACCAAAGTGAAATACAGCTATTTAAAAGTAATACTGATAACAAACGGTGTATTTTGCACCAATGAAATACACCAACAGTAACTAAGAAATTTCTGTATCCAAATTTAAGTAGAAGGTGGCTATTTGAAAAAAACTTGGGCGAACCAACGTGTAATACAGCTATTTAAATGTTATACGGATAATAAAAGGTGGTTTTTGCAACAATTAAATACAACAGCAATTACTAGCAAATTTCTGTATCGTAACATAAGTACAAGATGGGTCTTTGAATAAGAATGGCCTGCGCCAAAGTGAAAATCACCTAATTAAATTGTGTACGGATAATAAAAGGTGTTTTTTGCACCTATGAAATACACCTGCAATAAAAGCAAATTTATGTATCGTAATATAAATACAAGATGGGTCTTTGAACAAAAATGGCCTGCGCCAAAGTGAAAATCACCTAATTAAATTGTGTACGGATAATAAAACGTGGTTTTTGCACCTATGAAATACACCTGCAATTACTAGCAAATTTCTGTATCGTAATATAGGTTTCAAATGGGTCTTTGAACAAAAATGGCCTGCGCCAAAGGGAAAATCACCTAATTAGGTTACGGTATGTACGGATAATAAAAGGTGTTTTTTGCACCTATGAAATACACCTGCAATTACTGGCAAACTTCTGTATCGTAATATAAGTACAAGGTGGGTCTTTGAACAAAAATGGCCTGCGCCAAAGTGAAAAACACCTAATTAGATTATGTACGGATAATAAAAGGTGGTTTTTGCACCTATGAAATACACCTGCAATTACTAGCAAATTTCTGTATCGTAATATAAGTACAAAGTGGGTCTTTGAACAAAAATGGCCTGTGCCAAAGTGAAAAACATCCAATTAGATTATGTACGGATAATAAAAGGTGGTTTTTGCACCTATGAAATACACCTGCAATTACAAGCAAATTTCTGTATCGTAATATAAGTGCAAGATGGGTCTTTGAACAAAAATGGCCTGCGCCAAAGTGAAAAAACACCTAAATAGATTATGTACGGATAATAAAAGGTGTTTTTTGCACCTATGAAACACACCTACAATTACTAGCAAATTTCTGTATCGTAATATAAGTAGAAGGTAGGTCTTTGAACAAAACTGTGCTGCACAAAAGTGAAAAAAAACCTAAATAAATCGTGTATGGATAATAAAAGGTGGTTTTTACACCTATGAAATACACCTGCAGTTACGAAAAAGTTCTGTATCCTAATGTAAGTACAAGGTGGATCTTTGAACAAAACTGGGCTGCACAAAATAAAATGTACTATTTCACCAAAAACTGGCCAAAAACTGGTAAAAAAAAATCCATTTCAATGCAGGCTCAAAGCAGTCTGGGCTGCACAATATACACTCTCCTTTCAAAAGCCTGCCTGTCTGTCTGTGTTCGACCGCACCCCACCCCTCCCGCGGCTGTATAGCGCTAGATGCTTCTTTAAAAAGTCTCAGCCTAACTAAGAACTGAAATTCTCTAATCTACCTATGTTCTAATGTTCACAGCTAAAAGCATAGTTGTCTATGAGAACAAAGAGAAATTTGTCTCTGAGCTGAGCTGTATTGAGGAGAGAGCTAACATACATCCTGCTCTTATGAGACACACTGACACACTGATGCTGAACAGGAAGGGCTGTTCTATGCAAAACAAGCTCATGTGATTTTTCCAGCTAATGACAACCATAAACATCACAGTCATGACGTCGCATACCCAGCTCACCCTGCTCTATGCTCTAAGCTGATTTGCTGGCTGCCAAAATGACAGGAAGTGCCAAAAATGGCGCGATAGTAATAGATTATGCGCAGATTCTCACCTAAATTATCACGTGAACGGAAATTTCCAATCAACCTAAAACCGTGCCGATATCAACTTTGTCGATTATAATCGCACATCCCTACTTGTAGTATAGCTGTATGTCACAGCAACATGCTCCCAAAAATTCAATACATGACGCTTTGGCCACTCTTGACAATTGTGAAGAACAAATGTCTGTTAGAAACCACATTTTTTTAAAAATAGGACCTGTAGTATAGCTGTATGTCACAGCATCATGCCCCCCAAAATTCAATACATGACGCTTTGGCCACTCTGGACAGTTGTGAAGAACAAATGTCTGTTAGAAACCACATTTTTTTTAAAAAATAGGACCTGTAGTATAGCTGCATTTCAAAGCAGCATGACCCAAAAAATTATAAAAATCTCTTCTCAGCCACTGTTAAAAATTGTGAGGGAGAAATGCCACTTAGAAGCCACATTGCTGTTCCAAAGGCCCTTGATTATACCTGTGTCTCACAGCACCATGACCTCGAAACCACTGACAGTGAGAAAAATTTGAAAGATGAAGTGAGTAAATGAAATATGTTTTTTTCGTGAAACCTTGTACAATTGGTGAATTTTATTGTCTCCTCACCGCAAAACCAGCAAAATGACCTTTTGGGAACTGAGAATAAAAATTGCAGTAAGAAATGATCATTTGAAAAAAAAAAATTTCATGACGACCATTTCTGTTTGAAGAGGAATGTGAAGTAGACCGGCAACTAATCGGTGACCTCGGCAAAATTGGGGCCACAGCATCATCAAGATCCATGCCTGATTCATCTTGATGAAAGTCAAACAAATCCACATTATCTGTGGAAAGCCGGATGCGTTTGTCTGTAAGACTCGTCCAGCTTTGCTGAAGGTCCACTCAGATATGACGCTGGCTGCTAGGCAGGACAACACCTCTAAGGCATGGCGAGCGAGCTCGGGCCATTCATCCATTTTGGATACCCAGAAGTCGATTGGGTCCGGAACATATCCAAAAACATCGGTGTTGAGACGTAGATAGTCGTGCACCATGACCTTAAGCCGGTCTCTCTGTGTCGTATGTGTGCCCTGCATTAAATGCGTTGGTGAGGTGGTTAATAAAGATTGCCAGAGGTCCCCATTAGGCTTCTGCCACAATGCCTGCTGCTGCTGCCGCAGCTACTTGGCGCTCTGCTGCTGTCACGTTGTTCCACCGTGACATTTGAATAACGTGAAGCAGACGCAACAGATGTCTCCAGTAGATCAATCAGCATGGTCTCCAATTCCTTCATTTTACTCTCTATTTGTGTGGGTGGAAGGAAATGCTGAGTTTTGCTTTGTACCGGGAATCGAGGAGGTGGCCCCCCAGTAACTGTTGTTCAGTTTGATGGCCTTAATGCGAGGATTATGTTGGAGGAAATGGAGCATCCAAGCACTTATGTGAGAGATGAAGCCTTGATTTCCCAAGCCTCTGGGTCGAGGGGCAATAGCAAACTGATGTTCCTCATCTTCCTCTTCCGCCTCAAATCCGTGCCAACCTCTTTCCAAGGCAGAGACATCGGTAACGTCGGTGTCCAGGAATACCTCTGCATCTGGTTCCATCTCCTCCTCCGACGCTGGTGGGACCTGATGTTTCAGAGTGTCCAACAATCGTTTCAGAACTAAGATCACCAAAATGGTCATGCTGACAAGGGCATTTTTCCCCCACTGACCATTTGGTGGCTTCTTCAAAACTGGCAAGGATGGTACAGAGATCTTTCACCTGCCTCCACTCTGGTGGCTGAAGACCCCAAGGTCCGCACCGCTGCTTGTCAGGCCATGTGTCACTTCGTACTGCGTAATGGCATTGCGCTGCTGCCACAATCGCTGGAGCATGTGGAGGATGGAATTCCAGCGTGTTGCCACGTCAACAATGAGACGGTTGACAGGGAGGCTGAGCTGACACTGCAACGCAGCCAGGTGGGACGAAGCAGGGTGCGAATGGCGGAAGTGTCAGCTCAGACCTCGAGCCTTCCTCAGCAGGCAGTCCAGACCCATGTAGCGCTTTAGAAATTTTCTGGACGACGGGGGTTCATGACGTGTGCCAGGCAAGGGATGTGCTCCAGCCTACCGATCTTAAGGGTGGCCAGCAGATTTCGACCGTTATCACACACCAACTTGCCTGGCACAAGGTTCTTGTCACCCAGCCAGCACTCAGTCTCGTTGAGAAAAGCCGTCCACAGCTCCTGACCTGTGTGTTGACGGTCTCCAAGACAGATTAATTTCAACACAGCCTGGTTTCTACGGGCACGTGATGCCACCCGAGGACCTTGGGGGAAAGAACCCTGCACCAACCCTGCGGTTTTGAAGAGCGTACGCCGAGCCTGAGAGCCACCGTTACCACCAGAGACATCCACCCAGCTCACCCAGTGAGCTGTCACAGAGATATAGTGGCCTTGGTCGTGGTTACTAGTCCATGTGTCGGTGGTCAGATGGACTTTGCCGGACACAGATGCAGACAACGCTCTTGAAATTTTAGATGACACGTGGCTGGCCAGGGCAGGGACGGCTTTTATGGCAAAGAAATGCCTGCTCGGCATCTGGTATTGGGGGCAAGCAAGGGCCATGACGTGGTGGAACACATCTGTGTCCACCAGACGGAAAGGCAACATTTCCAAGGCCAAAAGCCTGGCAATGCCGACATTCAGGCTTTTGACTTATGATGGTTTGGGTTAAAGCGTTTCTTCTGCTCCCACACCTGTTAGACAGAAGGCTGGCTGCTAGACTGGCTGCTGTACGGCGTGCAGGTCGTCAAACTGGTGGAAGGAGAAGGGGTAGGATGTGTCTCTGGTGGTGCTGGTGGTACTCGGGCGATGGTGGAGGCTGTATCGGAGGCTGATCCTCGATCATGACTCTGAGAGACATGGGCAGCTGAGGAACGCTTGGTGGTGGCGGAGGAGGAGCAGGCGGAGACAGAGGGTGTGACAGTGGTTGGAAGACCGGGATCGGTGTGGCCTTTTTTGGCCAAGTGTTCCCTTCATTTCAACTCATGCATTCGCGGCATGTGACTAGACATGTTGTTGGTGGTTAAACACCTAAGATTTTTCCTTCTACTGATTCGTTTATGGCAAAGGCGGCATATGACATTGCTGGGTGAATCAGAGGCTTGCTCGTGAAAAGCCCAGGCTTGAGAGGTCCTGGACCTTTTCGACTGCGATAAGCGAAGGGCGGTGTTTCCGCTGATTGTGGCTGGCGGAATAACCTCAGCGGACTTGTGCGAACCGCCCTCTCCCTTTTTGAGGCGGGACCCGTCTGGGGGGGGACACAAACCCCATCGCTTCCTCCTCGTCCAGTGATGAAGCGCTTGCAAGCAAATTCTGCTGAAAAGACCACGTTGGATCCGCAATGTCATCATCATCATCATCAATACAGGGGACTTTCTCGTCCTGACATTCTGCATCCTGGAGCTGCGGGCTACAAGCAACAGGCAAAAGCAAGGCGTTGCTGACCGCCCGAGATTTTTGCCGATTGACTGGCTTCCTTCTCCCCTCTGATGGCATCAGCGTTGGGTGTCAAAACAACAAAATCACCTCTTTGGCCTCTTGAAACTTTTGAAATGCCTTCTGACCCCAACCGCATTTTTTCATCAAAGAGGTCTTCAGAAAATGGATTAAACCACATGGTGGGTACACGAGTTGACATTTGGGCTGCCTCTCTTTCATGTTGGATGGATGATGATGACGACATTTGTGGCCGGACTGGGAGGATGGGGGAGGGAAGACTGCTGGATGCAGGTTCATTAACCACTGAAGAAGAGAAATTTGGGGACCTGTTCGTTAACTGAGATTCACAGGGCCCTGACCCAGGGATGACAGGCCTGACGGTCCTAAAACCAACGATCTGCTGGCTTGCGTGTTGTCACCAGCACTGGAAGGAGCACCTTCTCTCGTACCTCTACTTCCATGTCCTACACCCCTCTTTGCTCGCTTAACACCTGCATTTCGTTCTATGTTCAGAAAGATAAAAATTTAAGAAGGTAATGGAAGATTTTTTTACAGCCTCTTATTGAAAGATGGCAAATCACAGCCTATTCTTAAATCCTCTAATTTCCTACAGCCAACTAGGATTAGAAACAGAATTGGGTTTTTAAACGAATACCTGTGAAAAAGCGGTCGGTGGAAGAACCGTATGAAAAAAATCAACAGTGTTATTCCTTCAGTCCCAGGGATTTACAACTGCCCAGTAGGACTAGGAATTGATAGTTTTCAACAAACTATCATACAAGTTCGCTATCTGCGCCAAACTGAATTCAAGGAGCGCAATAAAACTATTAAAAAGTTACACGGATGAGAAATTGCGTTTTTTGCAGCAATGACAAACGAGAACCGTTACTAGAAAATGTTTCTATAAAAATAGTAGTACAACGTGGCTATTTAAAAAAAAACTGGGGCCACACCACGTGTAATACAGCTATTTAAAAGTTATACAGATCACAAATGGTATTTTTTACACCAATGAAATACACCAACAGTATCTACAAAATTTCTGTATTCAAATTTAAGTACAAGGTGGCTCTTTGAACAAAACTGGGGCGAACCAAAGTGCAATACAGCTATTTAAAAGTTATACGGATAAGAAAAGGTGGTTTTTGCACCAATGAAATACACCAACAGTTACTACAAAATTTCTGTATCCAAATTTAAGTACAAGGTGACTCTTTGAACAAAACTGGGCCACACCAAAGTGAAATACAGCTATTTAAAAGTTATACGGATAAGAAAAGGTGGGTTTTGCACCAATGAAATACACCTGCAGTTACTAGAAAATTTCTGCATCCTAATATAAGTACAAGGTGGCTCTTTGAACAAAACTGGGCTAGCACACGTCCTGCTCTAGTGAGAGATACTGAAACACTGATGATGAACAGGAAATGCTGTTCTATTCAAAATGAGGTCATGTGATTTTTCCAGCCAATGACAACCATACAAATCACAGTCATGACGTCGCACACCCAGCTCACCCTTCTCTATGCTCTAAGCTGATTTGCTGGCCGCCAAATGTACAGGAAGCGCCAAACATGCCGCGATAGTATTAGATTATGCACAGATTCTCACCTAAAATATTTCTGATCAACCTAAAAATCGTGCCGATTTCAACTTTGTCGATTATAATCGCTCATCCCTAGTCAGGGTTTAAGCAGTACTTTTTGTACAGTACAGTACAGTATTGTGGATTTTGCTATAGAAAAGCTGTGGAGTCTACAAGTGTGCATTTCTTAATACATTGAAACAGATTTACTATGTCTGTCTACAAGTTAGACAGTGTAAATTTAGACAGAAAGTCTAAGGATATACCAAATGTATTAGTTATTCATGCTGGTTTGATAATTTTGAAGCTAGTTGCCTTTGCATTGCACCACAATTCTATTCCAAAATTTCTGCAGTTTCATTTACTTTGTTACCATTAGTTACACCGCTGTTCCCTCCAAGTCACATAAATGTGACATATTGGACACATAGTAGACTGTTTAAACATTATACCAAATTGGAGCAGATTTGCTGCTCAGGATTAACACGTGAAAATGCTGTTGATTTTCTGTTCTGTGTGGATGTACCCAAAATGTGTAAAAATGTCATAAAAATTAAAAAAAAAAATTGATTACAGATAATAATAATAATAATAACAATGGAAGATTTTTCTACTTTTCTGTTTAAGATGAGTTTCTTACTTTTAGGAAAAGTTTATGTTTTTTTCTGTTCAAAATTGGTCACAATATAGTTGTATCTCAAAGCATCCATATCATTCATCTTGTCCTGTTCTTCACAGCACTTATTACTGTGACAGTGGAGAATGTTTTCCTACAAAATCTCTTTAAAGGATGTCTGACCCTAAACTTTTAAAAGTAATATCTCAACAAATGAATATACAGTTGAAACCAGAAGTTTACACACATTAAAAAAAGACACATCTGCATGTTTTTCTCATTATCTGACATGAAATCAGAATAAACCTTACCCGTTTTAGGTTAATTAGGAGTATCAAAATTATTTCTATTTGCCAAATGCCAAAATAATGAGAAGAGAGAGAATTTTTTTATGGCACTTTTACTGCTTTATGCAAAGTCAAACGTTTACATACATTTCATTAGTATTTGGTAGCATTGCCCTTAAACTGTATGACTTTGATCAAATGTTTTGGATATCCTTCCACAAGCTTCTCACAATAGTTGGCAGAAATTTTGGCCCATTCCTCCTGACAGAATTGGTGTAACTGAGCCATGTTTGTAGGTCACTTTGCTTTAATCTGCCTTTTCAGCTTTACCTATACAGTGTATTTTTTTTTATCATACTAGGGGCACGGAAGCTATTGAAATGCTTTTTTTTTAGGTGGACTATTATTATTGCTATTGTTTTAACTTTTATTTTTCGTATTAATAATATTATTCTTCGTTATAGTAGTAGTATTGTTACTATTATTTTATTAATATGTACTATTATTATTATTATTATTATTATTATTAGTAGTAGTAGTAGTAGTAGTAGTAGTAGTAGTAGTATCATGGTGTGGCCTTATCATAAGTTAACCAAAGTCATTAATAATACAATATCCCCAAAATGTGCTATGGTTAACCCTAACTTATACCTTACATAGAGTATTCCAACATTTCCAGTTTTGATTTATGAGTTGAGTTTATTCTATGCAAATTTCTCAGCAGCTTATAATAAGAGGGAGGAGGAGAGATAAAGAGAGACTTGAATATTTTATAACCTTCCACCATTTACCCTAATTTAGAATTATGAGGCTGGATGTGGAAGTGAAGAATAATGACCTTTTTCTTGCCTCCTATAAAGCCCATTTAGCTCTGAACACAAACATCCCGAGCAACGTGGATTGCTTTACTACACTTTTGCTCTGCAAGCATATTAATTAGGTGAAAGCTCCATTTTTTACTGATACATTAAAGCAAATGCATGGTAATATAAAACGATAGAAGATGGCTATTGTCTTGTTTGCTGGATGTTGGTTGTTCAGCATTCTGCTACTTGAAAGCAAAGATCACTTATAACTAGTGTTGAGCGATTATTATCGACAAAGTTGAAATCGGCAAGGTTTTTATGGTGATCGAAATTTTTAGATCATGCGATAACTAAGGCTAAAATCTGTGCATCATCTATTAAGATCGCGCCATTTTCGGGGCCCTTCCTGTAATTTTGGCGGCCAGCAAATCAGATTACAGAATAGAGCAGGGTGAGATGTGTGTGCGACGTCATGACTGGGATGTGTATGGTTGCGATTGGCTGGAAAAATCACATGACCTTGTTTAACATAGAACAGCGTTTCCTGTTCAGCCTCAGGGTCTCTCAGCGTCTCATAGGAGTAAGACGTGCGCTCTGCCTGTGGCCAAATAGCTCAGCGAAATTATTCTATTTCTGCACAGAGAAACCGCTAATATTAGCTGTGATCCTTACAATTTAGTTAGATTAGAGATTGGAAGATTTTATGCAGTTAGGTAGAGAATTTTAAAGGAGCATCTACCGCTGTAAAGTCTCAGGGGAAGCGGGGGGGGGGGGGTGGGTGGGAGGGGCCCGCGGGCGAACACAGACAAGCTCTATAAAGAACACTGGATAAAGTTCACCCAAAACCTTAGTGTAGAAAATTACACTGCAATATCTTTATTAAATTTAAAAGTTTGCTGTTTAAAAAATTTCCTGGATATTGGCAGCCTGAAAATTTATTGGGTACACCCATTTCTAGTAACTGCAGGGCTCTGTTTAGATGGGAAAAACCCCCACTTTTATTTTCAGTATACATTTTCAATAGGTGTTCATTTTTAATTTTAAACCCCCCTTCCACCCCCGTTTATATATCCCCCCTTTTCAAATAAATCTGAAAAAAGCCAAATTTTTTAGTCACCCCAGGTGGAATTTTAAAGGGGGCAAAAAAATAAACCCTGTAATTAAAACGAAAACCAAAACAAAATACTGTTTTTTGACTTTTGGGGGGACTAAAAAGCTTTTTTCATTGATGCAGCTTTGCCCCGAAATCCAAAAAAGCAATTTTTTTAGTCACCACAGGTTTAATTTAAAAAGGGGCAAAAAAAATACCGTGTATTATAAAGAAAAAACATTAAAAAAGATAAAGTGTTTTTTTTTACTTTTTGGGGCGCAAATACGCCCCTTTTGGGTTTCCAAATTGAAAAGCAAGGGTTTGCCAAAAAAATAAAAACTTTTTAAAAACAGCAATTTTTTGTCACCACAGGGTGAAAATTTGAAAAAGGTGGGCCCCCAAAAAAAAAAATTTTTTTTATCCCCAATACCCTTTTAGAAACGTGTTTTTTTTTGACTTTGGGGGGCCCTAAAAGCTTTGTTCATTGAAGCACTTTTCCCCCGAAAAAAAATTTTTTAAAAAACCCAATTTTATAGTCAACCCCCGGTAAAGAAAAAGGGGCAAAAAACATCGTTTATTTATACGAAAAAATAACACATAACGTTTTTTTTTTTTTTGCAAATTTTTTTTTTTTTATTTTTCCTTTTCCCCTTTTTAAAATTTGGTTTGGGAAAAAGAAACCTTGCAAATTTTAAATTTGGGAAACCACAATTTTTTGTTTTGGAAATTAAAAGGATTTTTAGGGGGAAAAAGGCTGTGGGTTTGCCGTCTTTTTAAAAAAGGGGACTTTCCCCAAAACATTTTTTCCAAAAACCTTTCTCCCAAATTTTTTATATTTCTGGGAAAATTGGGGTCGGGAAAAGAAGGTGGTAAGCGGGGCAAAGAGGGGGGGAGCACAAAGGAGGTAAAGGTACGAAAAGAAGGGGCTCCTTCCAGTGCTGGCGACAACATGCATGGGCCCGCGGGCGTCAGTTTTCAGGGCCGGGAGGGCCCGTCATCGCTGGGGCGGGCCCCTTTTGAATCTCAGTAATGGGCAGCCGGGCGCCCAAACTGGGCCCCCCCCGTGGTTAAGCAAAAACCCATCCCGCATCTTACCTCCTCCTCCTCCCACAAAGGGCCACAAATGGGCGTTTAAACAGCATCATCAGCATCCTCCAACATAAAGGACCAACATGTCAACTTTGTACCCCCCCACTGTGGGTAATCCAAATTGGGGCCCCGAAGACCTTTGATGACAAAAAAAGCGGGTTGGGGGCAGAAGGAAAGTTAAAAGATCAAAGGGTGAAATTTTTTCTGCAATTTTACGCCCAGTTTTTCTGATGCCCTCAGAGGAGGGGAAGGGAAACCGGTCAAACGGCAAAAATCCCCCCGGGGGGTCCCGGGAACGCCTTGCAGGGGCCCCCTTTTTCTTGTAGCCCGGGAGCTTCCCGGGGTGCAGAAAAATCACATGACCAAGTCACCCTTTTTTTTGAAAGATGATTTAGGACACAGTTGGGGGAACCCCTCGGGTCTTTTCCGCAAAAATTTTTGGCCCTTTCGAGCGGCTTTCATCCTTTAGGCCAAAGAAACGAATTTTGGGGTAAGGTTTTTTCCAATAACCCGGCCCGCCACAAAAAAGGAGAGGGGCGGGTCGCAGAAGTTCC